>CM040246.1:155102979-155156324 GCA_022545495.1 Chrysanthemum lavandulifolium
TTATCGTTTAAAGAAGGCTCTTTACGGTTTAAAGCAAGCTCGAGGGCATGGTGCGATACTCTATCAAAGTTTCTTCTATCTACCGGATTGACAAAGGAGCAGTTGATCCAACATTGTTCACCGAAGTCGGGTAAACATTTAATTCACGTTCAAATTTATGTTGATGATATCATCTTTGCCTCGACTGACCCTAATGAGTGTGACCGTTTTTCAAATGAAATAGGTTCTAAATTTCAAATGTCAATGATGGGACAAATGTCATTTTTCTTAGGATTACAAATTTCACAAAGTCCCGGAGGCATTTTCATAAATCAATCTAAATATGCAAATGAGATTTTAAAGAAATTTGGATTTGATTCAAGTGACCCTGTTGACACTCCCATGATTGAACGTACTAAACTAGATGAGGACCACTCAGGGATCATGGTAGACCAAACAAAATATCGTAGTATGATTGGATCACGATGTACCTCACACTAGTAGACCAGACATCTTGTTATTTGTTTGCATGTGTGCTAGATACCGAGCTAAGCCTACTAAAAAGCACCTTGAAGCGGTTAAACGGGTCTTCGGTATCTCCAAGGAACCATCAATATGCGACTTTGGTACCGAAGGACACGGTATGTCACTAACGACCTATGCGATCTTGATCATGCGGGATGTCAAGATACTCGTCGATACGTCTGAGGTGCTCTCGGTTTTGGGTGATAAGCTTGTGAGTGGTCTTCAAAGAAGCAAATGAGTACTTCTATTTCTCTCAATGGTGAATACATAGCCATGTCATCTTGTTGTGCTCAAATCTTATGGATGAGATCCCAATTATCGACTATGGCTTTGAATTTAACAAAATCCTCTGTCTTGTGATAATAAAGTGCTATTGCTCTCTCATGCAACAACGTACAACACTCAAGAGCAAAGCATATCGACATTCGACATCATTTCATCGAGAGCAAGTTGAAAACGGTGTGGTGGAACTTTACTTTGTGAGGATGAATACCGGTTAGCGACCATCTTCAAAGCTCTTCCTAGAGAACGTTTTGAGTTTATCCTTCCACGATCGGGTCTTAAGAGCCTACAACCGTAAACACTCAAACGTCTTCAAGAGGAAGAAGAGGAGTAAAGGTTTCCTTCATCTATCTCTTATATATATTTATTCGAAAAACAAAATACAAAAATATAAAACTTTCAAAATCCATAAAAATTTGAAAAATTCAAAAATCTTCAAAAAAATATTGTCCTTTTGTCATGCTTTATCTTGGTCTTCAAATCTTATGCTCTGATTCTTTAAACAAATCCTTACTATCTTATGAAAACTAATTGCTTTGAAAAATAACTCGGACTCTATTTTTGGAAATCATTTGGACTTAAAGTGTGTCAAACTATCTATCTCTTAATCAACAACTTAGGTCATTGATTGAGGGGGAGAATGATTTCAATTAAATTAAAAGGTTATTTGTCATTCAATTGTTTTCACAAGATAATCATGCATGTTTAATCAATGGAGTCCAAAGTCTCAAAATCTGATCCTTATCAGTTAAAACGCTTTCATAATCAAGTCACAATTCTCCTTAAAATCTTTCAAAATCAATTTAAATCTACGAAGATCACAAATCTCAAATGATTTGATAATTGTGATCGGGGAGAATTTGTGATTTAAATTGGTTTAAGGCGATAATTGATAAATGGGTTCATAAGTGTTTAGCAAGTTTTCCTCCCACATGTGACAAACGATTTCAAATTTTTCCATGCACATGTTGAGGATCATCTATCTTAAACCACAAAGATCCGAAGCGTGATCAATTTGTTTCAATGTGCGATATGTTCCCTCTTGTATGTGCAAAACTATTTTAAACCTCAAGGCACATATTGAGGGGAGCAAACTTATGAAAACCTCATCCTTCCTTATATGCTTTATCTACTTGTTTGGATCGGGAAGTGATGTTGATATCTTTTAGAAAATGGTAATCAAAGAAGCTAAATTCTTTCTCTTGCCTCCATGTGCAATACGATTTCAAACACTTGATGCACATGTTGAGGGGAGCTCTTGTTCTAAAAATATCAAAAACAATTCAGTACAAAATTCTTTGATAATATATCATAAGTGTGCGGATTGATTTTCAATGGTTTTCAATTGGTTCCAATGGCGGATGAACAATACCAAATAGACCGACCAACTTTACTTTATGTATGGCGATATAAGGATGATAAGGTTAGGTATTTGTTCCCATGATCCGCCGGAACGGAGGGATCTACCGAGGACAATCCACTAGATAGTGTAGAAGTCCTTAGGTATATTGAAAAAAGGAGAAAAATGAGATGTGGGAAGAGTGCGGACTAAGGCGAACTAGTACTGGAATAAACCCAACAAGGTTATAGTTATGAAGTCTCGATAAGCTTGAAGGGGTTGAAGAATGAAAAGAATTGAATGTGAAAAAGGGTGAAAAGAAATAGCCCTCCATTTATTCAACCTTAGAGCGTAAAACGGGTTCAATTCATATGCTACTTGGTGGTTACCAAGGTAACATCGGTATTGAAGACAAGGCGTCATGGACCCATGGTGACGCATTTGCTACATCTTCCCAAACCACTCAAGTTCCTCTTAAAGGGCTTGTTTCATTCTCACGGGAACCTACATAATCTATCGACTTTCTCTTAGAGATTGTTGATATTGAAGAAGGAGACCCTCTCTAGTCTCCAGCACGGGAACCAAATATGCACAAAATTGAGTCTAGAGCCACGAGATCATCAATAAATCTCATTAGGACACTTTCAATGAAGACTCTGCTTTCACACAATGTGGAGAGAGATTATATCTTGAGTCCTCGCATTATCCTTGTGGTATTGCGAACATCCGAGTGATATGCAAACATATTCACAATGAAGATGGAAAGCCTTCGAGCCAACATCAAACAAGCTCACGGTGGGTGGCATGTGAGATCTATCCAATAGATCAACCATGTGACTATTGAGCGAGAAACAATGGGCGATTCAATCTTTTGAATCAATCCGGTTCGAGTTATAGATTGACGGATACCTTGAAAAACGGTCATTGTGCTTAAAACTCTTTTCTTTAGCACATCGATCGTGTACTTACATTTCAAAATAAAAGGTGTTTATGATTGATAATTGATTTTCATCAAAACCTTCGTTGTATTGCAAAAACAATTTCTATTGAGCCGTATACCATTGTTTTCAAATCTCTTCTTATCAATCGGTGAATCTCAATTATTTGGTTCACTCACTCCGTGTTGTCTTCTTTGAGACGTTCGGTTTGAGAACGGCTAGAAACATGCGAAACCACCGTCAAGGAAATTCTTGAATTATACACGATCACAGGATGCTTGTATCGATCAACGGGAACCGTGGGCCGTGTACCTCAATTCAACAAAAGTGATCAAAGACACTCTTGTGTGTTTTATTGCTAACTGCTTTTATCTTGGGGAACACCCTACGTTTGGTGATCGAATGGAGCGGTCAATCCATAGGCGCATGCTCACACAACACATTCATTTCCAAAGAAATCATGATTAGTGCATCAATGACTACGATATTATCACTCCATGCTTACGCTAAGTAGCGCCAATATCATGAATCAACGAATGCTTCCACTACTCGATAAGAAGATATCATGATCCGAATGTGAGCATGTCGGTCCGAAAGTCACAACTTCTACCAACACCACAATGGATGAGTCGAGATTGATGTTTCTTTGATGATCTCAAAAGCGGCTCAAAACTCATTATCACGTGGATCGATAAAAGACCTCCACTTGGATTAACCAAACATGCAATGAGAAGAATCAATGACTACGAGCTTGAGCAAAGTACAACATCAAGAATGCAAGAATAATTTTTTAATGTAATATCGGTTTGTATTCAATATATGTTTAATGTGTGTTTGAGGTGACCTCCCTTGGGGAGATTGTTAGGATTTAGTAAATCCGAATATAAAGAGTCAGTCACCTCAAGTATATGTAATCGTTAAGCTCGTAGTCATAGATTATTATATGTTAAGTAGTATTAAGTTTAAGTGACACCGTGGAGGACAGACGGGTCTTTACCACCAGTATGCACGATCCACACCCGATAGGTGGCGATTTATGTAATGACTATAAATACTCTACCTCCCAAGGTAGAGTTGGAGCTCATAATAAGATTTTTCTTTCTCTCACTAAAGTTCCCAAACCTCTAACTTTCTCTCTCTAAAACTCTTGTGTACGCCTCTTATGATTATGGTTTGATGTGTATGTGAAATCCAATATGTCACAGCCTCAGCAGTCTGGGTGTTTTGGAGATTGTGGACCACTAATGTTGATGTTTATGAAGACTCTTTTACGTGGTTCTACAATTAACCTAGTTGCTGATACCATTGAACTTGGACGTAGAGCTCGAGAAAACATGGTGGAGGAGTTATATGAGACTGTAGGTTATTTTGATGCTTCTCTAGTGGATGATGATGTTACTCCAATTTCTTTGTTGCCCTTCGGTATTGGATGAAGAACTTACTCTAATTTCTTTCTTTGGTGCTTTAGTAGTTTTTCTATTTGTTTTACCGAACATATTTATGTAATTTTATGTATTTTGAACATGTTTAATAGTTATCCAATTGCATGATTTCTAGTTGACAATCAATCTTATTTTTCAAGGAAACACATTTTACGTACTCTTATCAATCAATATGATACACCAATTGAATGTGATACCTACCAATTGAATGTGAATGAAAATAGCAAAGAATGAAAATAGCAAAGTCAATATGATCTGAGTCTCATATATTTTGATGCATTGAATTTTTATTTACACAAGACATGTCATGTCAGATATTTCAAGCCATCAATACTCACTATTTTTAACATAATTTATATCTTAAATTTGCTACCTACCAATTGAATTGAATGATAGTCACTGAAAATAGCATTGAATTTTACACATGAAATTTGATAAAAGTGTCATGACGGGTTTTTCCAAGACATCAGAATTACTATTTTTGACATGTCTCTATTTTTTACATGTCTTAAATTTTGTAGAACGATGTCTTAAATTTGAACATGTCTTAGAGTTTAGAGAGCCTTTGAGTATTTAATGTAAAAATACAGATTTCATAAAAATGTAATGGGCTATCTCTTTTCGACATCTTCTCTATAATGAATGTTCACTATTTTTGATGCATTGAATTTTATTTACGGTTTGTGTGTTGGCAAATTTAATACACAAGAAATGTCGATACAAAATGACATTAAATTTGATAAAAAAATGTCATGTCGGGATATTCAAGCCATCAATACTCACTTTTTTAACATGCTTTATATCTTAAATTTGCTACCTACCAATTGAATTGAATGATAGTCACTTTGAAAATAGCAATGAATTTTACACATGAAATTTGATAAAAGTGTCATGACGGGTTTTCCAAGACATCGAATTACTATTTTGACATGTCTCTATTTTTACATGTCTTAAATTTTGCGAACGATGTCTTAAATTTAAACATGTCTTAAAGTTTAGAGAGTCTTTGAGTATTTAATGTAAAACATCTGATTTCATAAAATGTCATGGGCTATCTCTTTTCGACATCTTCTATAATGAATATTCACTATTTTGATGCATTGAATTTTTATTCTTGGTTTGTGTTTGGGAAATTTAATACACAAGACATGTGTACTTCAGATACAAAATTTAGACATCATTCAAATTATTTAAGACATGCTCAAATTTCAAGTTTTTCATACATTATTCACATCTTTTTGATACATCTCACTTCTAATATCGAAATGGATACGAGTTTAACAAAAGGAAAATTTAGATTGTGCATTGTTAATGGTGATCGTCACTCTAACGTTCTTTTATCAAAAAAAATCACTTATAGTAGTTTTAGGCAATCGTCGGGAATAAATTTGCTCTAGATACTAGCGGGGTTATCGTTTATCATACCGTCTTCCTTACGGTGACCAAGTTTACGATATCAACGATGATGAAGAGTTGAGGTATTTCATAAATTTTATTTTATCTACAAATAAAGATCAAATGATATTGTATGTCAATCGGTTTATCAAACACCACATTGATTCTTATCATAGTCAAGCTGGCCAACCTTCCCAAACATTTCCATCTCAAACCAATTATCAACCTTGTAATAATTTTCCATATTCTCAAAACATTCAACATTCTCAAGATTTTCGGCCTTTACAAAATCTTGACAACATCAAAATTTTCAAAATTTTCATAATATACAATATACTCAAAATATTCAATATTCTCAGAATATTAAATATAATGAATATATCCCATATTCTGAAAATCAACATCATGCTCGATTTGTTGCCAATGGCTACATCCAACAGTATGATACTCAATACCAAAATTACAACACCCAAAATCAACGATATTTCACTCCACACCATGAAAGCCATTTTAGATATGAAGCTGATACTATAATAGAAGAGGATGAAGATGATGATGAAGGCGATAAAGTTGAAATTGGATATAATCCGGACATTGATATTGATGATGAAGAGGAAGAAGAGGATGTTGGTGAAGTTCAACATGAGAAGAGACAAAATCTTTTAATGGTGGCAAAAGATACTTTTAAGCACATGCGAGAGATTTTTAGCAACACCAATTTTGAAGCCAAACCAGAAACTCAAAAATAATGATTCTTCAAAACTTGTTTTTAGGAAGTTGTGTGAAGATCGTTGTAAGCTCTTAGACGAGGTCTAATATTATATCTAGGAACACATAATAACGAAAGCGGAATATTCAATAAGAATTAACGTTATAATGAACAAGGTTTTTCATTCACATAAACTAACTAAACAATAATAAAGATCAAAGACTTGATCTTTAACACTAACTAACTAAACCACTAAACCCTAGGCGTTTTCCCAATCCCTACGCCTAGGTTCCCACACACACACCTTTAGACGTCTACATCTTGTACGTGCGTTAAAACTAATGACCCTATGTCTCTTTATATACTAGAGACATCTAGGGTTCTAAGAGGAATCATAATATAATTGGAAACAATACAATTAGGAAACTAAATATTCTTTTAAGCATATCTTCTAGAATCTTCCAAATTCTCCATCTTTTGTAGTTTCCTTCTTGTCACATTAAGTCCTTCATGTTTCATTCTTCTTGTTTTGTATCATTAAATCTATAATAGACCCAACAAGTTGGTTTAAATCAAAAGATGAATGTGTATTGAAAATCAGTCAAAAATGTTTTTTAGATGGTTATGAATTCAAAGTTAAAAGAACAAATCCTCAAACATTTAATGTCTGTTGTGTGGTGGAAAAATGTTTATGGAAAATACATTGTGGAAGTTATAAAGGTAGTACGATGTTTGTTACAAAAAAAATTTGTAGACAACCACACTTGTCCAAGAACCATAACACGTCAACATCACACAAATGCTAACAAAGCATTAATTGGTTACCTTATCAAAGAGCAATTAGCGGATCCTAATCGGGAATATAAACCAAAAGATATAATAAAGGATATGGCTATTCGTTTTGGAGTCAATATTTCCTACCAGCAAGCATATAGAGGGTTGCATAAGGGGTCAGAGATGCTTAGGGTGGTCCTGATGAATCTTTTGAGAAATTGCCTTATTATTGTCACAATTTAAAAAAGAAAAACCCTGGCTCTGTGACAAATATAAAAGTTGACAATGAAGGAAGATTTGAAATGATGTTTATTTCCATTGGTGTTGTGGTAAGTTATTAGTTCAATAAATTTTCAAAAATTCGCTTATTTTTAGCTAACTAAAGTCATATTTTTCGTGTTGTCACAGATTCGTTGTTTTCGGAATCATTTAAGACCAATGATCATAATCGATGGTGCAAACTTAAAAAGTGACTTCTATGAGTCAATCTTCTAGTGTAGGTATGGATGGTAACAACGGATATTACCTATCGCTATAGTATATGCCAAGGTGAGGACGACCCGGATGGACATGGTTCCTTGATTAAAGTTTTGCATCGGTGAAAAGGTTTGACAATCATATCCGATCGACACCGAGGATCATTCATTTGTTAAAAGGTTTTCCCAAAAGCTTTTCATGGTTATTGTTGTCTTCATTTAATGATGAACAGCATAAATTCTCAAAGATTCAAACCTATATATTGGAAGATGTGCAAGGCGTACCACGATCCACGAGTTCGGCATTACTTGGCCATGATAGAGGTTGCTAGACCTAATGCATATAACAAACTTAAAGATGCACAATATTCAAAATGGTCTCGGGCTCATTGTGTTGCTAATCGTTATAATTACCTAACATCTAATAGTGCAGAGTCCGTTAATTCATTAACCCGGAAAGCTCGTAAACTTCCAGTTACAATGCTCATGGAATTCTTTAGAGATCTACTACATAGGTGGTATTACGAAAGGAGGGAGACAGGAGGTATTTTTTTTTACTATCATTTCAAAATGTGGTATTATCGAAATGTTTTTATATGAAACACTTAACTGTATAGTATTTATTTTTAATTATGTAGATGCTAATGAAAATGAGCTTACACCTTGGGCAGAAGCTAAAGTGGCATTTAGAATACAAAAAGTTATTCATTAAATGTCTTGGTATCAATGTTGACAAATACCAAGTGGATGATAAACATGCAAGCTATGTTGTTGATATCGATGGCGTATTTGCAATTAGAGAAAATGGCAACTTCGGGCTTGCCTTGCAATCACGTAATAAACATTTCAAGATTTCTCAATATTACCGATTTGGGTATTTGGGCGGAAAAATGGTTCATGAAATCTACATATAGAGCAACATATGAAGAATCAATTAATCCGATCGGTGATGTTGAAGCATGGAAACTCCGACATGTCACACCTATTTACCTCCTTACCTAGGTAAAAGTTCGTGAGGAGACCTAAAAATAAAGATCGTATCCGATCTAAAGGAGAGATGCCAAGAGAACCATATTGTACTCGATGCACAAAATTGGGCATTCTAAAGATAGATGCCATGAGCCTACATCTTCACAAAGATCATCACGACATCTTTATGTAATTGTTTGTGTGTTATTGAAGGTTAATCGAAAAACAATATATTTATGCAACTTGTGATTGATGAATCTTAGTTATATGTTAACTAAAAATAATTGCCTTAATTGAAAAACGACAAACAAGTTCGTTGAATAATGAATGCAAATAACATAAAATTACATTGAAACTTACACATTCCTAACCTTTTAGAGCATGAATAGTGGGTTTCTTTGGAAACTTTGACCTTTCTTTTCTTTGGATTGATCTTTGTATGAGTGAATTGGTATCTTGTAACGTAAGCGTTAATTAGTTTCTCTTCAAGTGTTATACATGGGAACATGTCACACGGATATCGATGTCGATGACCAAAGGTAGCAAACCATCTTCCAAACTATTATTCGGTTTTTGAAAATAAAAAATCTAGGTGTTTTTCATCATAACCCAATTCCACTACAAGTTGATGCAATTCATCCATGCAAAATGTGTTCATATTTAGAAAATCAACATAAGCGTAAACACCTCACGAAGGTGATACAACCAAATTTAGTAGAGAAAGTACCATAGTGATGTAGTCTAATAGAAAAAAGTAGTTCATCTTCATCACCATCTTCACCATATATTGCTTCAGTGAAGTTGTATTGACCTTCAGATCTCCATTCACGAACAACAAATGAATATTGAATATTATGAGTTTTGAAGTTTTGAATCTAGACAATGAGCTAGGTTTATGAGTATTTATAAGTAGAAAAAAAAAGTAGAAAAATGATTTCAATAAGCTCCACGCCCAGTGATTTCTCCCGAACTAGCTAACTTTATTTCCCAGCCACTTGTGAATGGCTGATACTAAAAGCTAGACACCGGGAGAAAATGCAAGTTTACCAAGGATTTAAAATATCCTTGGATCGTTTATGTCTGGTGAGGCATGATGTTACGGTACAATGACTTGTGAATTATTGAATATAGTATAGAAAGATTAGGAATCGATTGACTAACACCGAATGTGAATAGTAATAGCTCTGTCATGCCTAGTTCAATTTAAGAATCGTACAATCGAAACCTAAAAGCGTAAAGATATACAAACATCGTTTAACTAAAATGTAAGCGTATAAAACAAACGATATATAACTACGGTAGAGATTTGCATGTCTAGGCGACTTAAATGCAAATTAAAAGAAATAAAAGTTAAAATCTATTAAATAAACGCTATCACTATTTTTACAGATTGATGAGCGTTTATGATTTTATAAAACAAAATAACTTATATAAACTATATTAACTAAAGCGTAAACTCAAATAAACTAAAAACGTTACTTAAAACTAAGGCAGCGTTATTTACGAAAATGGTATTTGGGCGCAAGCAAAACGTAAATTTTAAGAAATAAAAGGCCTAAGAGTATAAAACTAATTTTATTACATACTATATGATAAAGAAAATTTTACAAAAAGATTTATATTTTTAGACTTTTATATTATTTATTATGATTTAATTAAGTTTTACACTAATTAAATTATTAAAAATACTAAAACTATAGAGAAAATCTCAACTTTTACGGAAAATACTTCATACTATTACAGATTTAAGAAAATAGAAAATGTGATGGTTACCTAGTAAAATAAGTGGAAATAAGCTCAAAAGAGCTTATAACCATAACGCCAAACACCCTTTTATATTTGATTTTGCATTTCATAACGAGAAAGACCCAAGGGCGCTTATGGTTCTGGTACCCCACTATCACTCTTAAAGGGTGGAGGTCTCGTGTTCGAGCACGCCTCCACCCTTTTGCATTTTATTTTATTTTTGGATTTTCTTTTTGCAAAACTTTATAAAAACTAAAAATAAGCAACTTTTATAAAACCAACTTTTTCAAAACTTAGAAATAAGCTCTGTGGGAGCTTATTTCCATAACAGTTGGCTTAAAAAGCCTTAAAGCTTCCATATAGAAGCTAGCATTTGTACAAAAAGCTTGTTTTGGGCTTTTCTGTTTTAAGGACTAGAATATATACAGATAATATACATATTTACTGAAAATGGAACTTTACAAACTTATAAATAAGCTATACATGAGCTTATGAGTCATTCGATCAAGCTTATGGGCTCACAGTGGACTCAAGTTCACAATAAGCTTGAAAAAGCTATACAACAGGAAATAAAAAGAAAGAAATATGTTTGAACAAAGCTATAGACATTTATACAAAAGCATGTTTAACTGAATTCAAACCATAAGCTCATAACAAGCTTATAAGTTAATTTAGATAAACAGCTTGCCAAACACCCTTGCATACTTTAATAAAGACTAAGTAAGCTCATCAAATGAGTTTAAAAGACCAAATAAGCTTAAAACTCAGCAAGGTGGTCTGGGTGGCTTCTCAAAAAGCCCAAGCTCACCTAGTGGGGTTCACTAGTGAGCTTGTAGGAAGCTTATGAAAAGTCACCCATTTGAGTGGGTATGCTAGTGAACTAGCATATTCTGACAAATGGGACAATCAAGAAGCCATAAGCAGCCCTAGTTAATGGGTTGCAATGGAGAATTTAAGAGTTTAGGACTTAAAATCTAGTGAATAAGCTCCAAGCTGGAACTAAGTATCACAAGCTAGGTCCACGAAATAAGCTTCTTGATAGCTTATGAAATAGCTAGGAGTGCTTTGAGTTCTTTAGCATACTCGATATGGGACAAATAAAAAGCTTGTTGACTATACTTAATAAGTCGCAACATGGAAATAAACCTTGGACCTTAAAGCTGGGTTCTTGGACTTTCTAAAAAGCCAAGCCACACAGGGCTTGTGATTACTAATGAGCTTGGTGTGAGCTTGTGGAAATAGTGCAAGTTCATGGATTGAGCTGTTAGGAATAGGCAAACACAAGCTCACAAGACTTCTCAAATAAACTCATGAGAGCTCAACCAATCGAGACTTAGAGTATGGTGAATAACTTCACAAGAAGCTAAAATCACAAGCTCTAGCTCTGAGGGAACTTTTCATGAGCTATGAAACCAACTCCACTTCCTTTGTTTGCTTGATGGAAGGAGTAAATGGGACAACATAAAGGGTCAAATTAAGCTATCTAAATAAGTGAAAATGTAAAAATAAGCATACAAGTAACAAAAGACCACAAGGGCTACACAAAGCAAGAAGGTGCATAAGCTAGGGTCAAGTAATGAAGCTTATGCAAGCTCATTAACTTGACACCATAAGCGTAGTGCAGGCATAAGCGAATGAAAATTTGACTTTTACATGAACTAAAAGGTTTGACTATTATGAACTAAGGATTGAATTATAGGATTGAATATGACATATTAAAGCTGTAATAAGGTTATCTAGAGATATGTTTACAAGTATTAAGCTATTTCTAAGAATTTCACACTCTAATTATATGATGATGAACTGTGAGAACAAATTAAAAGGACTTCTGACTTTTATCAAACAAGAACTATATATTATGACTGAAATGAACTATTATGTATTAAAGAAACATGAAACAAGTATAAAAAACAACAAATACACACTGGAACACTTGTTTATCAGCAAATCCAAACATCCTATTGATTATCACTTGTCACATGAACATCAAAGGTATCACTGAATCTGAATCTAAACCTTATTCCAAACATTATATTATGACATAGTAAGATCATTTGAGCATAAAACATCAAGAACACAGTTGAGAAACACAGATTTGTCAAGTTTGCATTTTAACTGAGTAATTTCCAATTTTTAGCACAACTGAATTTTCATGAACAAACTACTTATATTATGCTATAATAACATCAAATAACAATACAGAAACATGAAAACATAGAAATCATAGCATAAAAAGTACTGAGACAGTAAATGGGTAAAAATGGTAAAAATGGAACTTACTAATGATCAAGACAAACACTGAGTACCAAGGTAAAGAGACCAATCCTAGCTTACTGTCAATAAGCTAAGAACCAGAAAACCATCGACAGCTTCTTCACACCCTTAGGCGCTTATTGGACCATGAGCTAATTTCCATTGGCTTATTTTGATTTTTTAGTACTTTTCTGAAATTAAAAGTTTAGCATGTTTTTATGAATCTAAAAGCCTAATGAGCTTTGTCAGGAGCTTTAGGAAACTTTAGAAACCTTAAAACAGCTACTTAACATGAAATTAAAATGACTTGGAAATTAAAGGTAAATAAGCAAAACATGGAAAATTAAAAGTGACTTGAATTAAAACTGGAAATAAGATTACATGACACTAATTTAAGAAAGATAAAAACATTAAAGCAGTAAATAACATGGAAATTAAAGAAAGCAGTAAAAAACTACACTATGTGAACTATGGTTAAAACCAAAGCTAGTCTTTTCTTTGCCTCTCCTCTTGTATTTATATTCATTAAAGTTCCTTGTCGACCTCTTATCAAATCCCACTTGACTTCTTCTCTTGAATGCATCAAAATCGTACACATGGAATTTTGGCGCCAAAAATGTCTTGACGGGTTTATTCATTAATTGGCTTTGGATTGATGTATAGGTGGAGGTGGAGTGTAATTGAGTGGGAAAGTGAGGTGGAATGGTGAGGTGGAGGAAAACCACCTTGGTTTTAGCTAAACCAGTGTGGGAGAGACGAATGAGCAGTGCCGCGGTTTATTGAATTTAAAAGCGGGTCGGGTTTGGGCTTTGAGTTGGGCGGTGAGTTAAGGATTGGATTTGGGATTAAATTAATACAAGGGTCCATTTGGCTAATATTACACACATAAGGACCAAACTTGTAATTGACCCAAACTTCAAGGACTGAATTTACTAATCTTCCAAAGTTCTTTCAAGGACCAAACGCCAATAATATAAACACAAGGACCATTATTGTTAATTAAAACATTTTAAAACTTAAAAGGACCATTTGTGTAAATTTGGATTTTGGGAGACTAAAGTGTAAATTTCAAAAGTTATCAAAAGTGTTCCAATTTGTAAATTCATGAATAGTACAAGGGTAATTTGTGATAAAATTCTATTTTGAATACCTGGGACTAAATTTGCCAATTTTGATACTTGAGGGTAAAATTGCCGGTTTGTGTAAACTTTCAAAGGATGTTTTGTGAACATTTTGGTTTCCCAAGGACTTAAGTTGACTTTTCATTCATTTAAAACATTTAGGGACTAGTTTTGATAATTTGAGTAACTCCGTGGACCGAAAACGACAATTGTTGTGAAATTGATCATTTTCACTTGTTTTCAATCTTTTGTACACGAATCACATAAAACACATTTTATGAATTTGTATCATTTTGAGAGTCATTTGTGTGTTTTGGTTGTTTTGTGGGTTTATACAATACAAATATATGTGTATTTAGACACATATCAAATCCCACACTAAACTATTGCTAGTCCCTAGCAATGATTTGAGAAAACATAATGGATTTTAATCTCTTTACCAAAAGCCATCACTTCGGAGTAGCCAAATGTTTCAGTTCAAGTAAGAACCATGGTACACCGATAACCATGTGATTTTGAGCAAACCACCGACTTTCAACGGTTTGATTTTGTCTTTACCGAAGCCGTACCTTATGGACTAGCCAACTCTTAGATAAATTATAAATATTATCTTTGGTGAGCTGAATACCAATTATGGATTTTTCACTGCCTTTACCACAAGCCATAAACTTGCGGGCTAGCCAACTCTTCGCTTTTTAGGATATGGTGAGTTGAGAACCATACAATTTTGGGCAAATTGCAAGCCATATAAACGGATTTGAGATATCTTTACCAAGAGCCGTTTGCTCCTGGATTAGCCAATCCTTATGTGGGTTAGACATGGTGGACTGATTACCATTTGTTGTGTTTAGTACATAGTACTTCCACTAAAAAAAAAATTTTAAAATTTGGCCCTTTTGGGGAAAAAGGGACTAAAATGGTACATTTATGATCAAAATTCGCCAGAATTTCCCCCCCACACTTAGAAATGAATATTGTCCTCAATATTCAAAACTAAGTGAGGTAAACACAACAATTTTTTTTATTTATTTATTTATTTTTTTTTTTCGTATTTACAATTTTCAAAGTTTTATAAATCTATGTACGAAATGTGGGGCACACCCCCACACTTAGGTGGTAGAAAGGGGAAAAAAAAAGACAGAAATATGGGTGAAAACCCATATTGTGTGGCTTGTTTTTGATAACCAAGTCACTAGCTTGACTTGACCCCGAATTAAATTGTTCATGGGGAACCGGTGGGATGCCACTCAAAGATTGGGTGAGAAATTGGGTGGGATTGCCACTCACGAATTATGAAATTCATCACTTAAGATGAGTCGAGAATCTTAGAAAGAAACTCGAGAAAAAGCGAGAAGAATCTTTTGATTTTTATTTTATAAAAGAAGTGTAAAATATTTTTGTATTTTTAAGGTTTATATATATATGTACAAAAGAAATTCCTAACAACCGCCCCTCGAAAGGGAATCTGGGTGTGAGCTCAAGAATCAGTAAGCGACCAACAACCAAATGTTGTGGCGGGGACTTATCAAAGCTGGGCAAGTTGTGTGCAAAGGAAAAAATGTTTTGGATTTTTTTTTTTTTTTTTATATATATACACAAAGAAATGGCTAAAAAGGAAACCTAAATGAGATTTTTAATACATGATCTTGATTTAAACCTAATCTATCACATTCCGGAATTATACTAAGCACGATAAATCCTTTTTAGTGTAAACATGGTGTTTAGCCAAAATTTAGACCTAGGAATATCAAGATTAGGAAAATTGTGATCAAATGCAAATCAAAGCACGATAGATTTCAACCATAAAATCTTTTGTATTTTATATTGTTTATATGAAATAAAGCATATGTAATTTACATACAAGGATAGGTATTTCCACAAAGTACAAAATACAAGTCATAATATGACTAGCCTCCCCGGCATGGCGCTGGGGTTTGATTTCTCCCGAACTAGCTAACTTTATTTCCCACCACTTGTGAATGGTCGATACTAAAAGCTAGACGGCCGGGAGAAAATGCAAGTTTACCAAGGATTTAAAATATCCTTGGATCGTTTATGTCTGGTGAGGCATGATGTTACGGTACAATGACTTGTGAATTATTGAATATAGTATAGAAAGATTAGGAATCGATTGACTAACACCGAATGTGAATAGTAATAGCTACATCACGCCTAGTTCAATTTAAGAATCGTACAATCGAAACCTAAAAGCGTAAAGATATACAAACATCGTTTAACTAAAATGTAAGCGTATAAAACAAACGATATATAACTACGGTAGAGATTTGCATGTCTAGGCGACTTAAATGCAAATTAAAAGAAATAAAAGTTAAAATCTATTAAATAAACGCTATCACTATTTTTACAGATTGATGAGCGTTTATGATTTTATAAAACAAAATAACTTATATAAACTATATTAACTAAAGCGTAAACTCAAATAAACTAAAAGCGTTACTTAAAACTAAGGCGAGCGTTATTTACGAAAATGGTATTTGGGCGCAAGCAAAAACGTAAATTTTAAGAAATAAAAGGCCTAAGAGTATAAAACTAATTTTATTACATACTATATGATAAAAGAAAATTTTACAAAAAGATTTATATTTTTAGACTTTTATATTATTTATTATGATTTAATTAAGTTTTACACTAATTAAATTATTAAAATACTAAAACTATAGAGAAAAATCTCAACTTTTACTGAAAATACTTCATACTATTACTGATTTAAGAAAAATAGAAAATGTGATGGTTACCTAGTAAAATAAGTGGAAATAAGCTCAAAAGAGCTTATAACCATAACGCCAAACACCCTTTTATATTTGATTTTGCATTTCATAACGAGAAAGACCCAAGGCGCTTATGGTTCTGGTACCCCACTATCACTCTTAAAGGGGTGGAGGTCTCGGGTTCGAGCTCGCCTCCACCCTTTTGCATTTTATTTTATTTTTGGATTTTCTTTTGCAAAACTTTATAAAACTAAAATAAGCAACTTTTATAAAACCAACTTTTCAAAACTTAGAAATAAGCTCTGTGGGAGCTTATTTCCATAACGATTGGCTTAAAAGCCTTAAAGCTTCCATATAGAAGCTAGCATTTGTACAAAAAGCTTGTTTTGGGCTTTTTGCATTTTAAGGACTAGAATATATCTGAGATAATATACATATTTCTTGAAAATGGAACTTTACAAACTTATAAATAAGCTATACATGAGCTTATGAGTCATTCAGTCAAGCTTATGGGCTCACAGTGGACTCAAGTTCACAATAAGCTTGAAAAAGCTATACAACACAGGAAATAAAAAGAAAGAAATATGTTTGAACAAAGCTATAGACATTTATACAAAAGCATGTTTAACTGAATTCAAACCATAAGCTCATAACAAGCTTATAAGTTAATTTAGATAAACAGCTTGCCAAACACCCTTGCATACTTTAATAAAGACTAAGTAAGCTCATCAAATGAGTTTAAAAGACCAAATAAGCTTAAAACTCAGCAAGGTGGTCTGGGTGGCTTCTCAAAAAGCCCAAGCTCACTAGTGGGGTTCACTAGTGAGCTTGTAGGAAGCTTATGAAAAGTCACCCATTTGAGTGGGTATGCTAGTGAACTAGCATATTCGACAAATGGGACAATCAAGCCAAGCCATAGCGACCCTAGTTAATGGGTTGCAATGGAGAATTTAAGAGTTTAGGACTTAAAATCTAGTGAATAAGCTCCAAGCTGGAACTAAGTATCACAAGCTAGGTCCACGAAATAAGCTTCTTGATAGCTTATGAAATAGCTAGGAGTGCACCGAGTTCTTTAGCATACTCGATATGGGACAAATAAAAAGCTTGTTGCAGACTATACTTAATAAGTCGCAACATGGAAATTAAACTTGGACCTTAAAGTCGGGTCTTTGGACTTTCTAAAAAGCCAAGCCACAGGGCTTGTGATTACTAATGAGCTTGGTGTGAGCTTGTGGAAATAGTGCAAGTTCATGGATTGAGCTGTTAGGAATAGGCAAACACAAGCTCACAAGACTTCTCAAATAAACTCATGAGAGCTCAACCAATCACGAGACTTAGAGTATGGTGAATAACTTCAAGAAGCTAAAATCACAAGCTCTAGCTCAGAGGGAACTTTTCATGAGCTATGAAACCAACTCCACTTCCCTTTGTTTGCTTGATGGAAGGAGTAAATCAGGACAACATAAAGGGTCAAATTAAGCTATCTAAATAAGTGAAAATGTAAAATAAGCATACAAGTAACAAAAGACCACAAGGGCTACACAAAGCGATAAGGTGCATAAGCTAGGGTCAAGTAATGAAGCTTATGCAAGCTCATTAACTTGACACCATAAGCGTAGTGCGGGCATAAGCGAATGAAAATTTGACTTTTACATGAACTAAAGGTTTGACTATTATGAACTAAGGATTGAATTATAGGATGAATATGACATATTAAAGCTGTAATAAGGTTATCTAGAGATATGTTTACAAGTATTAAGCTATTTCTAAGAATTTCACACTCTAATTATATGACGATGAACTGTGAGAACAAATTAAAAGGACTTGACTTTTATCAAACAAGAACTATATATTATGGTGAAATGAACTATTATGTATTAAAGAAACATGAAACAAGTATAAAAACAACAAATACACACTTTGGAACACTTGTTTATCAAGCAAATCCAAACATCCTATTGATTATCACTTGTCACATGAACATCAAAGGTATCACTGAATCTGAATCTAAACCTTATTCCAAACATTATATTATGACATAGTAAGATCATTTGAGCATAAAACATCAAGAACACAGTTGAGAAACACAGATTTGTCAAGTTTGCATTTTAACTGAGTAATTTCCAATTTTTAGCACAACTGAATTTTCATGAACAAACTACTTATATTATGCTATAATAACATCAAATAACAATACAGAAACATGAAAACATAGAAATCATAGCATAAAAAGTACTGAGACAGTAAATGGGTAAAAATGGTAAAAATGGAACTTACTAATGATCAAGACAAACACTGAGTACCAAGGTAAAGAGACCAATCCTAGCTTACTGTCAATAAGCTAAGAACCAGAAAACCATCCAGCTTAGCTTCTTACACCCCAGAACTGCTTATTGGACCATGAGCTAATTTCCATTGGCTTATTTTGATTTTTTAGTACTTTTCTGAAATTAAAAGTTTAGCATGTTTTTATGAATCTAAAAGCCTAATGAGCTTTGTCAGGAGCTTTAGGAAACTTTAGAAACCTTAAAACAGCTACTTAACATGAAATTAAAATGACTTGGAAATTAAAGGTAAATAAGCAAAACATGGAAAATTAAAAGTGACTTGAATTAAAGCGGAAATAAGATTACATGACACTAATTTAAGAAAGATAAAAACATTAAAGCGATAAATAACATGGAAATTAAAGAAAGCGGTAAAAACTACACTATGTGAACTATGGTTAAAACCAAAGCTAGTCTTTTCTTTGCCTCTCCTCTTGTATTTATATTCATTAAAGTTCCTTGTCGACCTCTTATCAAATCCCACTGACTTCTTCTCTTGAATGCATCAAAATCGTACACATGGAATTTTGGCGCCAAAAATGTCTTCGAGCAGGTTTTATTCATTAATTGGCTTTGGATTGATGTATAGGTGGAGGTGGAGTGTAATTGAGTGGGAAAGTGAGGTGGAATGGTGAGGTGGAGGGAAAACCACCACTTGGTTTTGGCTAAACCAGTGTGGGAGAGACGAATGAGCAGTGCCGCGGTTTATTCAATTTAAAACTGGGTCGGGTTTGGGCTTTGAGTTGGGCCGGTGAGTTAAGGATTGGATTTGGGATTAAATTAATACAAGGGTCCATTTGGCTAATATTACACATAAGGACCAAACTTGTAATTCAAACCAAACTTCAAGGGTGAATTTACTAATCTTCCAAAGTTCTTTCAAGGACCAAACACGCCAATAATATAAACACAAGGACCATTATTGTTAATTAAAACATTTTAAAACTTAAAAGGACCATTTGTGTAAATTTGGATTTTGGGAGACTAAAGTGTAAATTTCAAAAGTTATCAAAAGTGTTCCAATTTGTAAATTCATGAATAGTACAAGGGTAATTTGTGATAAAATTCTATTTTGAATACCTGGGGACTAAATTTGCCAATTTTGATACTTGAGGGTAAAATTGCCGGTTGTGTAAACTTTCATCCAGGATGTTTTGTGAACATTTTGGTTTCCCAAGGACTTAAGTTGACTTTTCATTCATTTAAAACATTTAGGGACTAGTTTTGATAATTTGAGTAACTCGTGGACCGAAACGACAATTGTTGTGAAATTGATCATTTTCACTTGTTTTCAATCTTTTGTACTGAATCACATAAAACACATTTTATGAATTTGTATCATTTGAGAGTCATTTGTGTGTTTTTGGTTGTTTTGTGGGTTTATACAATACAAATATATGTGTATTTAGACACATATCAATAAATGTGTTCCATAATTTATGTCATAATGTGTAATGAATTTATTACTATGATATATTTATTTCATTCAGGATCCACTAAACAAACACTATTAATCAAATGAAATCAAAATCCATTTCGATAGAATCATACAATACGCACTATTAATGTATTAATGTTATAGATTTTGTTCACTATGAATTATATTTTAAAACTTTATAATTTTCTTACATCACTCAAATGCATTTAATTATAAAAATTTCTAAGATAATGAAACTTTTCATGACACATAAACATAATCTGGGACACGGTCCATAACTAAATTGGAGCATAAAGTTTTAATGATTTTTAAAAGTTTCTTAAAACTCTCATCATCGTGGATGCTAAAAGCACACGGTGCAGTGTTGTAGTCCCATCGCATTAATGGCTCTCTCGCTGAAATCTTCGCAGCCACACAGCCAGGCCTCGGCGTCGTTAAATGGTTATGGAGCAAATAAATGCATGACAAGTAAGTGTCGACAATTTTTTTTTTAATTGTTAAAAGCGGTTTGTGTGTTTGTGTGTGTAATTGTGGTAGAATGAAGAGGTTGAGGTTTGTTATGAGTGAGGAGGGGTTTGTTGTGGTTAGTTGTGGAAAAATGAGATCTTGATGTGGCGAGGTGGTGCGGACGGCGAAGATCTGCTTGTTATGGCTAACAATCTTTCTAATAGGTTAAATCTGTAACGCATATCATTAGTCATCCTGTGTCCCATTATATCTACTCCGATGTCCCATTATATCCACCAAGTCTATCATATTAGTACAAAATATTAAAAAATTGCATAACAAAACAAATAATACCTGACATTTTATGATTGAGTTTATCAAATGGGTCCATTTTGGAAAAGAGCTTAAGGCCCGTTTGGTTAGGGTATTTGGAATTGGGAAAAGGAGTCAAAGACATAAAAAAAAATTGTTTGGTACAAAAATTCTATCGAATCATATACAAAAAGTTGTACGGATAGTGACAGATTGATACCATGAGATATTAGTGGGTGTGATGTGTGTGTTTCTTACAAGTGGGGCCTCCTCTCACACAAACTCAACTTTTTCCCACTGACAAATTTTATTTCTTTATTTATTTATATTAAAAATGATATATAAATATTAATTTAAAATTTATCCCAAATAATAAAATAAACAAATTATAAAATAATCATATTCTTTCTCTCTCCACTTTTTTTTTCAAACTGAATCTCATTCACATACCCATTTACAAACAAACGGACCTTATCTTGTCTTATGATAAGCGGCCTGGTTAAATCGGTCTTGCGTCGGTTCTCTCCAAACGGCCTGGATTCTTGCGATGGTGTGCAAATGATTTTCTTTTTTTACAAACTGTATGATTATTTTGTGGAACTTCTAACTCGGTTGTTAAATTTCAATAGAGTTTAATGCTTCCTTCACCGCAACCAAATAGTAACCATCCTTGCATGATGGCGTAGCGTAAAGTACAACCGTACCCTCAACGACCTCAACCTGCCTCATGGCGCATAGCCTTGGATTAGATGACATAACAATTCACATTCTTATTTTCTAACATTTGTTGTTTTTGAAAAGTTTAGGTACTATGTTTAGTATTCTTTGACTTGATACATGAAATGAATGGAATACGTAGAATTAAAATGATCTTGATTTTGTCGTTAAGATTTTTTTAAAATAAGATAATGTATGATAGCATTGATTTGGGATTCCACCTATAAGTATTATATTATGATTTACGGAATATACTTGATTTCAAACACGATGAAACTTCGACCCACATCTTACAATTGTTCCTTCATTTTTCTTTCAATATCTATGCAACAATGTATATATATATATATATATATAGATAAACCAGGGTCTAAAAAAGACTATTCTACCCCCATTAAAAAGTAAATGCTGATTTTTAAGTGTCTACTATTGTACATAGACATAAATCCTTACTTTAATTTCGGAAATCAATTAATACATTTGAATGTGTACATTATTTTCGGAATTAAAAAAAAAAATACAACTTATATTATAAGCCACAAGTTTTTCGAATACCTTCACCATTTCTAACCAACCCCGCTTCCTACACACTATTTGCAGCTTTGATTCTTGAAAACAATCCATCTAATCAAGGTTGTCAAGATCGGGATCCTACCCAGGATCGTTTTGGTCTTTTCGAGATCGTGATCGTAAGATCGGATCGGGATCTTGAGATCTCTCACAATGTTATTTTTAATAGTTTATGTAATTTTATCTGAATCTACAAATTCTAATCATTATAACCATAAAATCTATGAATGTTTCATATAAATGTTGTCTTAAATTCGATTACAAAATGTTTAAAAGATTAACGTATTTGTTTTGAATTCTACAAACAAACAACCCATAAATTTGTAGTTTTAGTTTGTAATCCAGAAAAAGTAAGATCGGATCGGATTAGATCGTAAAGATCGTATGGTGGTCGGGATCCTATAAGATCTTAAGCTTGCAAAGATCCCATGTAGGATCCGGATCGTTTTATTTTGTAGTATCGTAAAATCGTGAATCACAAGATCGGGATCGGGATCCCGACACTATATTCTAATCACAAAATTTTTTCACGGGTTTGTATCGCTAAAAGTGGGTTATTATTATGAATATCACATCGATTTTAATTTACGATATTAGGCGGAAGGTCGTGAGGCATATGCTTCATCGGTGTCGCCGGTATGGCGTCGGTATGTCTCGACCTCTTATTAACAACAAAGCCCCCATTCATATAAAACTCAACCTCTTTTGGGTAGCTACTATCACTTTATTTTTATTCAATTTCATTTCCAAATAAACTAAATTCGTTTCATTCAAAATAAAAATACTGATACATGTGATAATAATAAAAAAACACGTCTACGGAAAAAAAGCGACACGAGTAAAAATAAAAATACAACACATACTAATGTATCGGTTTTCGACATCCCACCGGGCAATTTTTAAAATCTCCCAAACGTGAACATACTTGAACTCCTTTTCACCAAATTGTTCTTTGAAAGTTTAGTTTCGCATTTTCGAGATGAGTGTGGTCATTTTGACCACTTGTATTTCTAACTGTTTGTAAATGCGTTGAATTTTTTCAATCGACGTTAATCCTCGTCCATTTACCCGTCATTGAATTTTTTGTCGATGGTCATCGGTGAGTCGATTATTGAAAATCACATAACGTCGTTCCAAAAATATTTTGAACGGTTATTTTCCATATCTATAGCTTGAAATTTCTATCCAAACTTCATGCAAGCAACATTTCTTCGAGACTTGTTCCACTTCAGAATTTGAGACATTTGTGTTTTTTTTTTTTTTTTGAATTGATGTAGATGTGAAAAAATGGTGGTTATAAATTGTTATTTATAAGGGTGGTTATTCAAATTCAAATTCAAATTCTAAAATTCAGATTCAAAATTCAAATTCAAATTTCAAATTCAAATTCAAAACTGTATACTTTTGAGCGGGCTAATTCAAATTCAAATAGGAGCGGGCTAATTTAAATTCAAATAGAAGCGGAGTACTTTAAAATTCAAATTCAAATTTTAAATTCAAACGGTATAGTTTTGAGCGGGATTATATGAGCATATATATACTACCCTACCAGTCACAAATTACACACACAACTCACACAATTCACACACAAAAATGTCTCGCAAAGATTTTTCTCGGAATTCCCAGTCGAGAAAAAGCTGCAGGAAACAAGCTTTTCAACTTCACCATAGTTTCCTCCAACTAGCTTTTCGACTTCACCACGTTTCTTCAACAAGCTTTCCACGAACTTGAAGTTTACTCAACACCACCGGAAAATGTCTTTCGGTGGGTTTTTAACATCCCATACCTCCAAATTGTTCCAACTCCACATGAGCAGTCCGGTGGATTTTCAAACTCCCTCGGTGAGGTTAAGTGAGGCTTCCTCAGGTAACTAGAACAAGATGAAAAAAGCGGTAGGAGGTTATGGAAGAAGCGAGCACGCGTGAAGAAGATGCTCGTCGTGAACAAGAAGCACGGAAGCTCGGTACCTCCAAGACAACTACTTCGACATAATGGGCGTCGGCTCTTTAATGGGAGTTTGATTCCCTTGAGTTCGAGGGTTGGGTCTCGGATGATTAGTTTTTAAGTTTTAGTAGTTTTATTTCCATCGGTATCGTTTATGTATTTCATGTTTTTATGTTGTTTTTATTACGGAGATTATGTAGTTTTTATGTTTAAGCGTATTATGTATTTCATGTTTTAGTTAATTGTTCAAGTTTCGGTTTAAGGTTTTATCATTATGCGTTTATGTTTGCATTTTTCCTCCACGAACCTTTCAATCTATTCAAAAAACACTTCACCTTATAAAATTCAAAACATAAATATCACTTTATATAAACAAAAAATAGAGAGAAAAAAAAAGTACAAGCTTTCAACCTCGTCAGGCAGACGACGAGGCAACCCACGGCGATGGACGGCGAAGGACGCCGGTGCCACGGCGAAGGACGGCGAGCGTCCAGCTCGGACCACGGCGAGTCTCGTCGAATCGACACCTTCCGCTCTTATGTCATTTGATTTGCAAGAAACTTTTAATAAGCTTTTCCCTTTTTTAGGCATGTTTGTTGCATATCCATTAATGTTTCAGGCAATTTTTCGTTTAGTTTATATTTGTAATTTTTGTGAGCACGATGTTAAGTTCCTCTATTTTTGGTGGTCATGGTTGTAGGTGATGCGAATGAAGATCTGTCAACAAGCTATCAAATTCAAGGTAATGCAATCAAATTTTAAGTGTCAAGTTTAAACTTGCACATCAAGTGTTGACAATATATATATGATCAATTTTATGTTCCCCAGTGTTTGAAGAAATGTTTGTGAAGTTATATTCGTAACAATCGATTTTGGGAGTTTATTCACAAAATATGATGCTTGTTATGAGGGCATTATAAATTTTATTTTATTAAATTTAAGAATTTGAAGCTTATGAGATGCACTTTTGTTGTTGATTTGCCAATGGTCATATCTGGATCATTATAAATCTCAATGTGTATATTGCGGGAGTTGTCACTTGAAAAAGATTATGGTAGATGATATAATCCGACTAAGCAGTATCCGTTTACAATATATGATGTTAATATAAATAAGCCGTAAAACGTTTATTTATATTTTACGATTCTCTAATGTTTTGTCGATAACTTATGTAAAATCATTTTAACGAAACAAAATAAAATACGTAAATGGTTTGAGCCAATAGTTTGCTAACACACTTACATTTTAGTATAAAACACTAAACAATTTGTTTACATCTTATAGAAATACCTATGTATAACAACTAGTGTTTACATAATAGGAAAATGTGTATATATTGTAATGGGTAATGTGATGGGTAAAAATCTTAGTACTTGACCCATTGACTAGATACATTGAACATTGTTGGGTATAACCCAAAGTCCATGACCCATACCCATGGAGCTTGATCCATAACCCATGACCTATTGTATGACATCATGCATGAAGTAATGTTGGGTATTATCCATGATCCATGACCCAGACCCATGACCTAATGTTTAGATACAATGCATCTTGTATAACCCATGGTTCATAACCCATAACCGGTTTGCAACCCAAAATCCGAACTTAAGCTGACCCAGCTTCCGGATCCCTTGGATTGCACTAGCCAGATCCCTCTAGGGAGGGATCCGTGGGAACCAGGAACAATAGAAAATTGCCTATAAATAGTGAGTCATTTCTCTCTTGGAACTCACCCTTTTACACATACTCTCTTAGTATTGTAAATTCTCTAACCTCGAGATCAAAGGATCTTTCTATGTATTTTGTGTTTGTGTTATTCTCTAAGTTCCTCTTAAAGGTGAGATCACCACCTCTTGAAGTCGAGCAAGCTCAAGTCTATGAGTTTCAGAGCTTCGTCATCATCAAGACTACTGAAGTTATCTTGTTGATAGTTCTTTCTTCCCTCCTAGAAGTGTTGTGATGAAGGCATTAGTGAAAGGTGCCAAAGGGTCGTGTCGAAGGCATTAGTGAAAGGTGCCAAAAAGTCAAGTCGAAGGCATTATTGAAAGGTACCTAATGGTCGTGTCGAATGCATTAGTGAAAGGTGCCAAGGGAGTACATTCGATATGGTGCATCGATGTACAAGATAGATAGGTTGGGTTAAAGGATATTGATATCCTTTATGTTGTTGTAATAAGGAGTGTGTCTCATCTGGGGTAGTTGTGTATTGGTGTA
Source organism: Chrysanthemum lavandulifolium (assembly GCA_022545495.1). NCBI lineage: Eukaryota > Viridiplantae > Streptophyta > Magnoliopsida > Asterales > Asteraceae > Chrysanthemum > Chrysanthemum lavandulifolium. Next base: position 155,129,629 of record CM040246.1, read on the forward strand.
GTGTTGGGTAGTAGTTCCTCCTTTGTAATGGAACTCGGTATCTATTGCTGTCTGAGGATAAAGTGTGGCTGACGTTGTGATAGGTTTAGTTCTACCTCGTGGAAGAACTTCGGTGTCTAGCCTTGTCCGGATAAAGAGTAGCGATGTTGTGAAGACTTCTCGCCGCATTAAGAGCTTGTGTTGTGTAGTGCTTACGAACTCTCGAGTGGGGAACTCGGGGAGTGGAGTAAGGCAACGAAAGAATGTCCTTGTAGCGAACCACTATAAATACTCTTGTTGTGGTTTGTGTTTCTTACCTTTTATCTTTGTATTACTTATTTATATGCTTATCTATCATCATCCAACACACACTAAATAGATTGACATAAGTTGATCTAAATATTTTAAAACGAAGTTTTAATCGGTAAAACTATTCAAACCCCCCCCCCCCTTCTAGTTTTCACATATGAGTTTGTAATATATGTTATTTTAGACGTGTTTAGGTAGCAGTTAGCATGCTTAGCTCTGTATTATCATAATCTGGTAATGATCTAATTAATACAAATAATGTCAAAAACGTCATTTGCGTTATTCGGTCTTTATACGTTTTGATAATCACAAAATATAAAAACACGTTACGTAAAACTACGTTTAATAACTTTTTGATCGAGAAAACCCGTTTCGACAATGTCTAGACTACAACATCACTTAAGGTATAAACAAACACTATCTGATATTAGTTAAGTGATCAAAGAAAATTGTTCTTTAAACCTCGCATTTTATGTGACAAAACATTTTACAAAATTATTTTTGTAATTATAAAAATTGTTAATAAGAAAATATATTTGAATTTAAAATTCTCTAACGACTAGTTTTCCCACCAAACTATTTTCACGGATAAATTTTCACTACAACAGGACAAAAATGGGGTGTTTTCGGAACGATCCCGTAAACATGGTGTGGTCCCTTATATATATGGGACCGTCCAAGGGACTAAGGACCGTCACGCTCCTCATGGTGCCTATAAATCGCACTATTCCTGAATCTTGATCCTCTGAGCATAAAACCATTATGTTCTTTCCTTCTTCTTTAATCACTATAACGTATTGATATGTTTTTATAAGTGATTACATTATCCTCTACATCAAAGTGCAAGAGAAGAACTCTCATATTCGTCAAGAAATGAAGTGTTGTAGATTAGTCTACACACACACATACACACACATAACTAGTGTTACGATTCCCTTCTCCCACCTCCAAACTCTATTATTTTAGATTTGTGTATCCGACTTGTGTGTGAGTTGTGACTAGTTGTGTTAGTATAGATTGGTACAAAGTTTAAAGTCCTTGTAATAGTTTGTAGATTAGGATGAGGTGATCGTCCGTATGAATATTAGGGCAGGGTGATCATCCTTATGAAGATTAGGATGGGGTGATCTTACGTGTGAAGAATTGGATTGTGTGTAAATTAAAGTGGGCAAGGTGCTTGTTCGTGTAGCCGTGTTTGATGTGTAGATTGGTTCTAGCTAGGATTAGGACTCAACATTCCACTTAGTGTCGTTAATTGGTGTAAGCATAGGTGTACGGTTTTCTCGCCTAAAGGGGAGTGTATTGACATAGTGATTGTGAACTCTTGAGTGCGATAATCGAGGTGGAGTAGGGCGAATAGTGAGCTTTGTCTTGAAACACTATAAATCTTCGCGTCTCGGTTTGGTTGTCTCTATTCCTTATCTCCTATTTACATTTTCTTTTACTTTGTGCATTGTCGTTGTGCTCATATATATATTTGATTGATATCACATAACTTAGAATCAAATAATTTTCAGAAAAGGTTGTTGAAAGTCTTAAAACGTAATTATAAATGGTGAAACTATTCAACCCCTTCTAGTTTCTACAATTGGTATCAGAGCGGGTCACTCAAGAGCTTTAAAATATATTGTCTTTTAAAACTTGAATCGATCTATGAAGTCTGAAAGATATCAAGAAAGGCATTCTTTGAAAGAACCATCATTTTTCAAAAACAATAACTTTATTGAATGGAAAAATTAGATTAGAAAATTATGTGAAATCAATAGATCAAGATCTTTACCATGTCATTTCAATTGGTTATTTTCAACCAACGAAAATAAATTTTGAAAATTAAAGTGATGATTTTAAAAGAAAATTTTACAAAAATATTGAAGCTAAAATAATGATTTACAAAGCTTTGTCGAAAAGTGAATATGAAAGAATTTTATTGTGTCAAACGGAAATGACATTTGGAAAAGTCTTTTAAATTGTTGTAAATGTTTTCAAGGAAATGCAATCAAGGACTACATGAGTAATTAGAAGAAAACTCATTGGAGAAACATGGGTAATCTTGATAAAGAAGACAACGATTATCTCGAGGTGTGAGGATTGTCAAATGGCTAAGACTTAAAGTGAATTTTTCTTGCAAGTTATCTCTTTAGATACGGGGAAGCAACTTAAAGATATGAATGTCTACTAATGCTCTCGTCAAACATGGGATAACTCGTCACTACTCAAACCTTGCTTCACTTATAACATCTCTCACGGTAAGGTATCTTTAGGAAATGCTATTGGCAAAGGTACACTTCTCAAAGCCGTGATAGTCCTACTTGCTACGTGCTTGCTAGTGACATGCTATTTGTTTGATTGAAAGTTTATGTGTTTTAATTCTATACGTGGTAGATAAAATTTAGGAAATTAGACTCCATGCCTAAATGCTTATCCCCCGTAGGATCTTAATGCCTTTTTGGAGATAATAGTGATATTGTTGAAATCTCTATCAACAGTCGACTACACAATCGTCGTAAAGGCACGTCTATCAATCACTATGGATGACGTACACTCTTAAGGTCCTTGACATCTCTTCTCTCATCTATTTCTTATCTACGACTACTATTCTACTCCTCTTCTTGTCTCTACTCGCTGTAGACATGATTGACTTCAGAACAACCCGATGCAAATATCGTATTTGATTCTCGTCTCATCTATCTCTTACATTTTTTCTGTCTCGACTATATTCTACTTTAAATTGATGTCGCCAACCTCCTCACTTAAAAGTTAAAACAAGTGTCCTCTTTGTTGCAATCTCGATTCTTCTCAATACCCATTCCTCTAGACTACTCGTGTGTATCATGTCTTATCCGCTTCCTCTATTTTGTGTCTAGAATTCTATATCATCTAAATACTCGATCCTAAGATTCTTCAACAAATTACTTTTCATAAAACTCATGTTAAAAACCAGTCATGCTCAAAAACCACTTACTGGATACGGTCCCTTACCCCCTGACGGTCCTCCATATTTAAGGGACCATCACCAACTTTTCATGTAGTATCTCGCTTTTCTTTCGCATTTGCATAAAACCAAAAACAAACATCCCGTCTTGTTGCAGTAGTAGTGAATTAATCCAAATCCTTAATCCCTCCACCAAAACATAAAATTAAACACTTCATAATCAATCATTATCGATCCATCATCTCTTTTAATTATCAATTGTAAGTCATTTCATCAAATTTTAAAAAAATTCAATTTTAGGGTTTACTTGAACATGAAATCAAAATTGGGGATTTTCAACTTTCCTTGTAATTAATAGAAATTAACACTAAATCTTAACAATATAGAACCATTATCACTCACCAGATGTAGGATTTGTCAAAACAAGTGTATTTTGAAAAGTGTCAAAACTTGTGATAATCCCCAATTCGAATTGTAATAATTTATCATATTTAGGAACGTAACAAGAACACAATTAAGCATTGTTACTACATAACAAAAACGTTTTCATAACCATGCAATAACGAAGGTCAGTTTTTTTGAATATAACCCTTTAAATGAGTTGAAAACAAAGAAATAAATGTTTAAACTTAAAGTCACAATAACTCCACATCTTCTAACACTTATAAAAACAACAAACTAATTATTCTACCATTTTTTTCTTATTGTTTATAGGTAACAAAATGTCACATGAATATGACTTTGATCATTTACTACAAACTTCTTTATTCCTAATATATCATGTGAACCAACCACACCCGGAAACCATATTCGTGCCTACAAAAATCTTGAAACCGTCGCTTTCATGAAGGCCAAATTGTTTACCACTCTTGATCTATCATGAGGCGTGTCAACACCGCATTTCGAGCCATAGGTTTACTTGCCTACTCACTATCAACGAGCACATCGTCCTCGTTTCATGTTTGAATTCTTCCGCTAGTTGAACTCGTGCGTAATTAGGATCAATCTTTGTCACTTTAGTTTTGGATCCAATACTTTAAATTTGTTTTAACTTTAGAGCAATTTGTGATTCTTCCAAATTCAAATCATGGGCAATGTGCCTATCACGGAAGATTGGTGTCTTGAATCTTTCTTTTAACTATCATGAAGAAAATAGTCCTTATTGCTCCTACATACCCTCTCACAATAAATCACTAAACTTGTTAGTATATCTAAATATATTCCTTATCTAGACCCAACAAAAATTTGTTTGGAAGCGGTACGTCTCGAACTGCACCCCTGGGCAGTCATTCTACGATAAAATGTTCTCAGTCTGAAAGAAAATCATGAGCAACTTCTGGCATGCTGTGCTCATATGATTTACTGTCTACTCACTCAACAACCATATAATCTTGCCTATTTTTCGCTAAGCGAATTGTACATCTCAAGGGTAACAAAAATAAATTGATACCATATGGGATGTTCTTAACTCGTCTGTATCAATACATCATGCACTTTCACTCATACCTTCGAGGTCCTCAATATGTACTTTTCAATGGTGTAATGGAGCCTCTAAATGAATCACATATCTCATCCATTCTAGTTTTCGAATCCTCCACAAACTATGCACCATTTAATGATCCAATACAAGAGGAAGAGGTGTAAACTCACGGAAAAAGAGTGATGCAACGGGAACAAGTTCAAGTCAATCATGGGGAGCAAATTCATGTGTATTAGATCCTCAACTTAGGATGATATCATTGCTTTAATCTCCTATTAGTTTCCTAGCTATGAATGATTAACTTAGTCTTCATTAACTCAAAACTTTCTTGCATGCTCAACTTTAATAAATATAGGTACATTATTCTTAGATAAAAGCTTGTTTTGTTTTATTGATTGTATGTTTATAGATACTTTTAGTGATGACATGTTGTTGCTAGTTATGGCTAAATTTATGATATATCTAGTAGATTGAGGTACTAGGAATTGTTGCAAATAGTGTTATTAATTCTGATTGCGAAATGAAAAAGCGGGTGGAAACCTTGTAACCAGCTGGTAGCGGTCCCATAAACATGGCGACGGTCCGGATATTTAAAGGACCGTCCAATGTAGGTTACGGTTTACCTGCTGTTTCTTTTTCACGAAACCTTGACATATTTCTTGTTTTCACCGCAATTTCCAAGTTTAGTTAAACATAGTGTTATTAGAGTCCTAATGTATGCTTTGCCTAAACTATAATTATCCTTGATTATTTAAACCTCCATCCTCTTCTTCATCATCATAACCTTTCATCTCCTTCATCCCTCACAATGGGTTCTTCCTCAACCTCATTGTTTCTCTCAAACAAAAGGCCTAAAATCACCATCACACCACCAAACACTAACTTCATTGATCTCACTCGAGAAGACACAACTCTGTCACCAAAGCCAAACCCAATTCTCCTCTTGCTCTAGTGCACCACTCAAAACACCCTCAACCAAGGCACATCCTATTCCTCCTCAAGGCCGGACTCTTCACCATTATCCTTTATTGAAACCTATCACCTTTGCTCACTCACTCACAGCTCCTCTGCATTCACACCCATCTATAAGCAACCCTATCACCTCTCTTACCATCTCTAACTCTCCACTCTTAAACACCTCACCAAATGGGTTGTTGGATTCACTCCTCAGCTCCACCACCATCTCCAATCATCACGTCATCCAATTTCTTACAACTTTGTCAATAACCACACCATGGGTTGTGCATGCTGCTTTCATAATTTCAACCTCATTCCCTCCTCGAGAAAGAACTTCATCACATGTGTGCCCATGTTGAGTACCTTCTCTCTCAACCTAATGTGCAACCAACTCCACTTGCTACCATGCCACGCTTTCTCCACCTTCTAACTAAACTTTACATGTTTAGTTATAAATAATAAATGATTATCTTTTGGGCAAGCATGTTCTAGGAACCTAGGTTGTTTTCTAGAAATAGCTTGTAGGTTAGTGGTTTGTAATTATGAATCTATGCTATATATGCTTCTCTTATGAATGAATGAATGGTTTCTTGTTATGATTCTTGAAATCTATGCCTTTATACTTGTCACGGTTATCCTTATAATGTGTGATATTAACCAACTTTAAAATGGCAAATGCTAAAATCACAATACTCTGTCCATAACAAGTCCCATTGACGACGGTCCTTTACAAAAGGACGGTCCTCAATATATAAGAGACCGTCTGAGTATATACAGGACCGTCCCCAGTCATGCTTAAAAATCTGATTTTTCTTCTCTGAATAATCTGAATTATCTGTTTCCTATCTGATCTATCTGATTTCACCTTCCTCTAATTCTTTCTTCTTATCCTATATCGATCTCTATAATCTTAAATCTCTTCTCATTCCCTCAAATTCTCATAAATATGTGTGTGTGAATTGTACTCTAACTTGTTTTTGTAGCACAACACCATAGATCGATTCTCGATGCCCTCGTCTAGGGGAGCACTAATCGAGGGGGCCTTAGCAACGTCGATTTCTTTTCTCTCTACACATCGACAAATCCTTTTGATTCTAAAAAATGGGAGAAGTAGCGAAAACTCATTAAAACTTACTAACACACAATTTTACCTAAAATGAGTTTATATTTTGTAATCATCAAAAGGAGATTGTTAATACAAATAATGTCAAAAGCGTCATTTGTATTATTAGATTCTATATCGTTTTGATAATCACAAAATATAAAAACACGTTATATAAAACTCGTTTAATAAGTTTTGATCGAGAAAAATCGTTTTAAACAACGTCTAAACTACAACATTACTTAAGGTATGAACAAACACTATACAAATATTAGTTAAGTGATCGGAGAAAATATTGTTCTTAAAACCTTCCATTTTATGTGACAAAACATTTTACAAATTTTTTTGTAATTATAAAGAAATGTTTTAATAAAAAATATAGTTAAATTTAAAATTCTCTAATGACTATTTTCCGCCTAAATTTAGATAAATTTTCACTAGATAAATTTTCACCACACGGGACAAAATGGGAGGCGTTTGTCGGGCCGGTCCGTAAACATGATGTGGTCCCCTTATATATGCGGGGCTGTCCATGGTTTAAAGGACCGTTCCGCTCCTAGTGCCTATAAATATTGCACTATTACATGAAGAAAAATGATCCTCTAGGCACACAAACATTATGTTCTTTCCTTCTTCTTTTTGATCACTATAACGATATTGATATGTGTTTATAAGAGATCCGTTATCCTCTACATCAAAATGCGAGAGAAGAATGCTCGTATTCTTCAAGCGAAGTGTTATAGATTAGTCTACACACACGCTTTGCGTAACTAGTGTTACGATTTCCTTCTCTACCTCGAAACTCGATTCTTGTAGATTTGTGTATCCGACTTGTGTGTGAGTCGTGGCTGGTTGTGTTTGTATAGATTGGGACAAAGTATAAAGTCCTTGTAGTAGTTTGTAGATTAGGACGGGTGATCGTCCATGTGAAGATATGTCGGGTGATCATCGTGTGAATACTTGGATTGTGTGTAAATCCAGTGGACAAGGTCCTTGTTTGTGTATCCGGTATTAGGTGTGTGGGTGGTTCTAGCTAGGATTAGGACTCGACGTTCCGCTTAGTCTCCTTGATTGGTGTAAGTGTAGGTGTAGGTTTGCTCCGCCTAAAGGGAGTGTGTTGACATAGTGATTGTGAACTCTCGAGAGTGATATCCGAGGAATAGAGTAGGGCGAAGAGTGAGCTTCGTGCCGAACCACTATAAATCTCCGCGTCTCGATTTGGTTATCTCTATTCCTTATCTCCTATTTACATTTTCTTTTACTCTATGCATTGTCGTTGTGTATATACATTTGATTGATATCACATAACTTAGAATCAAACAATTTTCAAAAGAATAAAAAAATTTTGCGAAATTATAGCGGTGAAACTATTCAAACCCTTTCTAGTTTTATAATATATACTTTTATCCGAAATGCCTTTTCTTTATAATTCATATATTTTTGGTTATTAGAAATTTCAAAAAAAATTGTGAGGAATGTATGCATTTGAAAAATAATAAAAAACATATTTTATATTTTAAAATATTGACCTAGTTACATCTACATAAATCCCTATGCATGTATTCTTTAATAATAGTAACTATAATATGTTTGTGTTTTATTTTATATATATATATATATATATATATATATATATATATATATATATATATATATATATATATATATATATATATATATATATATACATTAGTTGAAGTAACTATGTTATATCATGTTTGTTAATAGAGTAAAATACCGTTAGTCCTTAATTTTGTACACACGCATCACCCCAAGACAAAAGTTCTTTTTTCATCGTAGGAGTCCAAAACAAGTTTTTATAGGCTAAACTAGTCCACTTGACCATTGCCAGAGGTCAACGTCGATTTATGTTAGTTAGCGAGGTTATTATAATCCATACATTTATACCACACCTTAACTAAACGGAGAAAAGCTATTCAGTATACCATCTTGATCGTTCCTCCTCTTCACACAACCCTCACATACACTTTAAAATGGCGGACAATGACCTTACTTTTGATGATGGCGATGAGATGGTAAATATGTGAGGGCCAAATATGAGGATGCTTGGTTACAAGAAGATGAATTGTTTGAAGATTTATCAGATTCTTGAAAGAAGGTCAAGTGGTGAAAGATTAGTTGGTTTTGTATTTGTGTGATTGGCATTTTAAGGAATGAGCATAAATAACCCTATTTAATTTGCAAGAAATCGGCGGTGTGAGAATCTACGAGAAAAGGGATTGTAGCAAGCTAAAGGTATCGGCGATATGATTGAGTATGCCATGGCTACTTATGGGAATAAGTGGGATATAAGAGATGACATTTCGATGTGATACTTGAAGACTTGTGGGAAAAATATGGGAATAAGGAGTTTGAAAGGTTAGACTTAATGTTTGCAAGCTAAGAAAGTTGTAATGGGTGAACTCGATTTCTTTCTTTTGGCTATCTTTCAGGATACTAACTTGAGGAAATGAAGTTGATGTCATCATTATTCGGACACATCGATGATGAGTTTGGGATCATGTCTTTAAGAGTACTACTTTGAAAGGTTCCACTTCCCAGCTTCCAGGCTTCCTCCCAATGTTGTACTTGGTCTTGGAGCGGTATGTGGTATGCTCTAGCACAAATAGGAATAAGTGGTTTGGAATAGCACTTATTTGGACGGCGGATATATGAAGAAAATGGCCAAAGTGGTCGAGACACTCAAAGTGCTGGCAAGCGTGCGGTCGGGTGTTAGTGCGGCGTCGGAGGATTTTAATGACGATACGATGGCCAAAACCTATTTTCAAGTAATGACGTCGGACTTTTTAAAGTGGCGGTTCCTTTCAGACGGCCTAGATTTGATCGAACGACATCGAGAGACTAAAGGGGACGGTACAAGCATGGTGTGGCCGTCATGGTGATCAAGTCGCAATATGCGGCTAGTAAACGTCTTGTTTGGCCATAACTTTTGCATCACGAACTTCGGTTTAGGTGATTCAAAATCCCACGCGACGAGCGAGAAAATATCGATCACGGTGAAAAAAGTCATGAGGCCGTCGCTCTTCTGTGACAGTAAGCTCTTCTTGACATCGCCTATAAATATAACATTATAACTTCACTTTTGTAAGCCCTAAACCTAAGTCGATTCTAGGGTTTAGGTAGGTCAATTTCCGACAACAAAAGGGTTTCAAACACTCCATAAACATCGTGTAATGATTTGTTTGTTAATCGATCCTATGGTATGTCTTGATTATCACAATTGTTGCTTGCTCTTCATTAATTATGCTTGGCTAATTCACCTAGTGTTTGCTTATGATTGTATGAAACTTGTATATAATTAATTAGATCTTATTGATTTCTTAGTGATGCTTGTGTATCTTCATCATTGTTAGGGTGTGACAATTTCAATGAGTCTAATTGGTTTGGTTATAATTCTTGCATCCTCTTGTCTCTTGTTTGATTGGTTGTCTCTTATCTTAATTGTTAATGATCTAGTAATGCGATAGGTCATTCGTTGTGTATAATGCTTGATTCATCTTTGTGAACCTTAGAATATGATTACTTGAGTAGTTGTGGGCTAAACCATCCAAGAGTGCCTTAGAGTAAGAGTTTATCATCCCCAGTGGGTTTTGTAGGCGAGACCCTTTGGTAAGTTCAAAGAGTTAGGAGAAAGCATACCCTGAACCTTAGACAAGCAACTAGGAATAAGGGCGACAATTCAACCATCAGCAGGGCGTGATGATTGATGGTGGGGTGGATAGCTGAGGGTAATACATCATAAGTGAATCGCTTCCGTTGTAGACCCTAATTTAGTTGGTACCTTTTGGGATAGTTGACTAGCAACTAATTCCACCCTCCCCTCAAGAAGTTAAAATATAAAAAATACAAAAATAATCATCCTGTCTTTAGACTTAAATCGACATCATGTGACCTCCTACAGGACCTCAAGTCTCCCCATGAATATCAAGTCTCCCCGTGAAGTTCACACTGGTATTTTTAGTTGTTGATGACTTGATGTAATGTAAATGTATATTTTTTGGCTGATGATGGTTACTGAAAACGATACATGTTTACATGTATATTTTGCTTTATATGGTATAATTAGGTGGTGGTGTATGTATATTTTGGCTTTGTTTGTTGTTTTCATTTTGTAGTTTTCATTTGCTTATGCAGTTTAGGTGGGTGTTTGGAAAAACCCATTTTGACTTATAAAGTCAACATAAACCAAAAAGTTAGAGTAACCACACCGAATTGTTTAGTCTTTAAAATATCTTTTGTTTGACTTATAAAGTCAACAGATACAAATGTAACCAAAATTCAATTCTTATAACAAAAGAAATACACACATATCGGTTAAGTTACATTTAGTGAAAGACAACATAGCATTTCTTGTAGGTAATTCACTTGGTTAATTGACTAGTAGGTGATCCATTTGGTCTTTCAATTGCGGTGGTTCATGTGGTGTTTGTCTTGGCGTTCTCCATTTGGTATTTCGGTTTGGTGCTTCACGTGGTGTTTGGCTTGGGCGTTCTCCACTTGCTATTTCGTTGTGGTGGTTCACTTTCTTCTTCATCCTTGCCCAAGGAAGCACCAACACTAGTAGATCTTGAAATATGTGAACCCATTACATATCTACCACTATCTCATGTAATTGTGTTTTCCACTTGTAACACCATCTCTACCACTATAAGATGTGTTTCCCTTACTGTCAGCGCACTTGAACAAACATACCACATGAAATCTCTATTGCAAATGGCTACAAGCCTGAAACCTTCTAACAACAGTTCAACATTTTTTATCCAACACATATGGATGTGTTGGATATAAATCCTCCTGACCGCTCTATAGTAAGCGCCTCAAACTCTGCTTCTTCAGCCATTTTTTTCTCTTCCATTCCTCTTGATTCTTTTGTACATTCTCTCTCTTCCAAAAGCTATTGGAATGCATCCATCCTTATGCGCTCTTCATCTTCCTCTAAAATTGTGTCTTCTTCTTGCTTTCATAAAGAGCTTCAAAAACTCTTGTTCCATAGTGCGCCTATATCGTTTTCATCCATCCCTTTGCAAAAGTAATAGATTTGCACATCAACTAGAACGTAAACACACAAGAACAATCGTTATGCAAGCGATAATTAAATGAATACATGTTGCCTTACGCCATCGAATGCCTTTTTCTACCTAGAACCTTTGTTTCCTTTGTTGGTTTGGTACTTAATCCTTGTAACACCTAGACTTATTATGTCCAGCGGTTTGACAATTGGAGCATTTAATACATTTCTGAGCTCTAGGTTTACCCATTTTGATGTAATTTCACTTAATTGAGGCTTTAGGTTTATGAATTCAAATTTGGGATAAAATGTGAGAATAAAGTGCTTCCTATAACTTTATGCAAATGTGAGGACATGGGACTAAAACCTTAGTCCCCTATATTCTTACACTGTTTAAGCAAGGACCATAGTTCTACCAACACCAATACAATCAAAACAGATATAACAACAATTAAAGACGAATACAAAAATTAACAACAAAATTAACAAATTATAACACAAGAACATAACATATAGATTCATTAATTTTATATTAAACATTAAATATTAGTACATATTTTTCCAAAAAAAAAGAAAACATAATCACATGATTTCCATTCACATCACTTTGCCTTCTAAGATCATCAAGGAAGTTGTTCTGTCAAACACACGAGTGTGTTTGTGATCATCTTCCTTATCTCTAAAACCTTCAAGAAATTTTTCATTTTCTTCTTGCGAAGATCAACAAGAAACTTGTAGTTCATCACCAAAGATCGAAAGCCTTCGAGCTCAGATATATATTATTGGGTTTCCTTCATACCAAGAATCAAGTCAGACAAAGTCTGTTGGAGCCCATTAGCAATTTGGATGTCCTTATCGTTTTCTCTGTGATAAAAGAGAGAAATCGAGTCAAACATGTAGTCAGACTTGAAAGCTTTGGCGAGTTCTTGAAGAAGTAGGAAGTTAGCCATTCGGAGATTGTTGTGATTTTGTGAGAATATGTTTTTTTTTATTGTTGGTATGCAAATATTATAGGTTATCAACCCATAAATAGCAAAAACAACGGGACCTTCCAAATTCAGGGACTAATTGTGAAGTTAGTAAAAAGACAAATAGTCAAGTTTGTGTGAGTAAAAATATGCGAGAATTTTAAGTGCAAAAAGCTAGCTAGTGACCAAATTCGGGGACCAAGTGTGACATATTAAACTTATTACCAACTGACATTTTCCTTCCTTGATCGCTTATACTTATTAATGTGTTTCGAACACCAAATAGACCCAACTAATAAGATGCGAAACCATAAACACTATCATAATAACTCGACCCGATTAAAGAAAACCCAATCAAACCAAACCTAGCATACATCACACTTACCTCTTGAAACACATCAAGTCAAACCCATTCATAAAAACACAAAGTAAAACCATGAAAGGCGAGACATATTCATCTCGACTTTTAAGGATGTTCGGGAAGAAGAAGAAGGCGAGGTCTTGTTGGAATCCTTTGTAATGGGTTTTGATTATATGTCGGTATGAAGGAGGTTCATTAATTAATCGTGTGTCTTTAGCGATGATAGGGATATATTTAGTTCAAGCCTTGATAACGTATTATCGAGGAGTTAATGAACAAAAATGGGCGTTGTTTTCTATGATCCTAAAGAATCCCTAGAAAATGGTTTGCATTTGATTCATACTAATGATGATGTTCATACTTTGTTTGCACTTCTGAAACACATAGGTCGATTGATATCTTTGTTGCACAAAACCCCAAAGTTAACAATTTACTTAAAAACATAAGTTTAAAGTTGTGGGTTGGGTGAAAGCTGAATGCTTAACTTTGAATGGTTATTCAACACCTTTTAGGACTAGATGTAAATGGCGAGGATAGATGGGAGAAAAAATCAGGGGAGTGGAACCAAGACATCAAATGAAAGGTGGTGTTGTAATCAATTAGGAAGAAGGGTTGTAGATAAAAAAAAAAAAAAAGGAGAAAATTAAAAGAAAGGAAAGGCTTGCTTGAGGAATGATGTTTTGCAAAAAAGGAAATGTTCAACAATTTAAGCGAGTTTAGATGGGAAGAGAAGGCTAAAATGGTTGAGTTTGAGGTTTTGATGTTGAAAACTTGGCTGGTTTTGATGGGAAAGGAAGGCTAAAAGGGTTGGTGGTCTTCTTTGTTGATGTTTCTAGCGGTGTTAAGACACCGCTTTAGAAGCGAGAGAAAGGATTACAAACTACGTCCTTGCACTTTTCGCCCAAATGCCATCTTAGGTGATGTTTCAATGATGAATACCATGTCATGTGTTTACTTCTTTTTAAGTGTAATAAATGCAAGTGCTTAACTTATATGTTTGTTGTTTGCATACTTGTTTTGCGAGATAAGGTATGATAGCATCATCACTTTAAGGTTCATGTTTGTGTGTTCATCGGTTTATGGATATCGAAGACTAATGTGTAGATCATTTAAGGTTCAGCAGTTGAGCGTTTGAAGTGGAAACTACATCATCTTTTATATTTTGTGAAATATCAGTGAGAACCATGTATCGAGACAATGACTTGTGTTTCGATTATTTTCCGGTTGCATCGAACATTGAACATATAGTTGACTATTAAAAAGTCAACTTGCTAAATAATCGGTTATGTATATTATTTGTTTGTTAGTCATATGGGTTAAATTTTGTGAGATCATACATTGTTTAGTAGTTGACTTTTATAAGTCATACTTATATCGAGCGTAATGGTATAATTAATTTCGAGCAATCACCCCTTTATGTGTTGGTGGAATTGTCTTGGGTTAGAATTAACTAAGGTGTGAGTATAAATGTGTATGGACTATAATACCTCGACTAATTAACATGAGACGTTGACCTCGGCGTTAATGGTCGAGGGGCGATTTTAGCGTATAAAAACTTGTTTTGGACTCCGTGAAAAAGGAACTTTTGTCCCAGTGATGCGTGTGTACAAGATTAGGGACGGACGATTGATGTTTACTCTTTATATATATATATATATATATATATATATATATATATATATATATATATATATATATATATATATATATATATATATATATATATATATATATATATTGTAGAAGCAGTACTTGAAGTCGACTTTTTAGTTAAATTATCAAGCGGTGAACCCAGGACCCAGTTACTACGAGAGATGCGAGCGAAAACCACTTAGAGTCGCGGCTAAGAGTTAAGGGAAAATTAGGATTTTAACAGTGACATTGCGAGGCTGAGACTGGGTAAAATCCCTCCCAGACTCTGGAAGGAACTTAAGTAGCCAAGCTGAGCTAAGTCGATTGGTTCATGTTGTTGTCCTTTTTTCTTTTTCTTTTTTTTAAATATTTGAAGAGAAAAATTTATAAACACCTCTAAAGTAGATTCAATGTAGTATGTTAACTTTGCGTCAGTTTCACTCCTTAAATATGATTTAAGAGCATTTGAGCACATGAAATATTTTTACAAATCAAATGATCAATTTTCACCTTCTATCTCAGTGTTTTATTTTATCTAATAGATCGGATTAATCACTAACAATCTAAAAAGCAGTTTCATCATTTAAATATTAATATCTTTCAAACATTTAATCGTTAAGCTAAAAAATATACCATTAACATTTAATTATTTTTCATAGATAGGCTCTTTGATTACTTTAGAAAAAAATTCCTTTTTACATTTTTTTTCGTTCTTGAAATTTGCATGAAAAAATGGCGTGTGATTAAATATTAATTTGAATATCGCATTTGATATTAGTGTTAAATCACATATTATATTACACTAATATCATGTGATATTACATATCACATGTGAATATCATATATAATTTAACACTAATATGACATGATATTCAAATTGGTGTTTAATGTCATATGATTTTCATTAAAATCTCATATTAAAAAAGCGAAAAAGGTGAAAAAACCGATTTTTTCGTTTTTGAAAGTATATATCAAAGTCTTGGTCTATTAAAGATAATTAAATGGTCGTTCAATGGTGTAATTATTTAAACAACGATTAACGATTTATGAATATTTAAATTATAAAAATATGTGAAATAATAAAGCTCTTTTAATCTCAACCATTATTTTTTTATAGAGATTAGGGATAAGTCACTATATGAAAAAAGTTTGGTATGTAAAATGATGATGAGTTATTTCGTAAAGACTTTTCTTCTCACTCAGGGCTTCGTCTGTAGTCGTTTACAAAAATCGATGGGCGAGAGTTGAAAGCGTTCGTATTTACCTATTATAATTTAAATATCTCAGCGTGTCGTTAAGTGAAAATGTTTTCACGGTGCGAAGGCGTTTAATTATCTTTGTATCAAACGCGGCACTTTGATATCTTTCGAAAAAGAAAAAATGATTTTTTCACGTTTTTCGTGCTTTTTGCGTTGCGAGAAATTTGCGTGAAAAGCGTCATATATGATTAAATACTAATTTGAATATCATGTGATATTAGTGTTCGTCATATGTGATATGTGATATCTCATGTGATATGTGATATCACATGTGATATGATATGTATATCATGTGATATTACACTAATATCATATATGATATAAGATTAATATCAGCATGTGATATTGATTAGTGTTTAATCATATATGATTTTGTCGAGAAAGTATATCATCTTTGCTATCATAGAAAGATAATTAAATGCTGCGTCGCAATGATATTTTTGTTTAACGATTAATGGTTTGAAAGATATTATATTTGAAAAAGATGATGAAAATGGGTTTTAATTGTTGTGATTGATCTCATCCATTAGATCAAATAAAAATGATGAAGATTGATCATTGATATGTAAATAATGTTTTGTTACCGAATGATCTTCGTCGTAAAATAACCCTCCTCCTTTAAATATATACAAATGGCAACAAAATACAAACGTTGTCTCAATTCGTCTCCCGTAAGCGAAATAAAATTTTATTTCCAAAAACTTAACCGTTTAAAGGTTTTACAATTGGGATAAAAATGAGGTTTGATATTGCAATACTTATGATTATATATATATATATATATATATATATATATATATATATATATATATATATATATATATATATATATATATATATATATATATATATATATATATATATATATAAAATTAAAATGATTGAGATGACTAATTCATGTGACTAATTGTATGCTAATCTATTCATTTTTGTGACAACTTGTATGCCACTTACCAACTCTTTTTATTTCAATTGATTTGTTAGTATGTTAAAAGATCGTGAGCCACCTGAAATTAGGCAGCGTGAAATTGGTCGTGTCGATCATTCCTCTTATAAGATAAGATGAGTTGTGTGATGAATTTTAAAAATTTAATTTTAACCTCTAACTATATATTAATGGCACATAGATGTATGTCAAATATTACTTGAATATAATTAAGGGTGAAAATGAGAATCTGTGACATAGTTTTCAAAAGCAGGGCGATGTCTGTAATGAACTTTGAAAATTACGGTTATCACATAAAATCTTTCAAATTTGGAACAATGTCGTAATATGGCCATACTGGTAGGTTACCGGTCACAAGTTTAAAATAATGACAATGACCCCACAGTGGCTTGCGTTGACTTTCACGAGGGTCATCCTTGACTTTATTTTCGGTTAAAAAGTTTGATAATGGTCCTTATGGTCGTTGACTTTCGATTTAGTCTGTTTTCCGTTTTCTTCGGTTTTCTTACGTTTTGTCGGTTTTTATCGGTTTCATCCAGTTTTGTTACACTTTCTTAAATTTTAGTCCGATTATCAGATTTATTCTTCGTTTATCTATTTTCCTCGTTTTTGCCGTTTTCATCTGTTTGTCATTTTTACATTTTGTGCATTTTTCTTACATTTTGTCTACATTATTCTTACGTTTTGTACTATTTCAACATATTAAAAATTTTAAATAAATTTGAAAGGAAAAAAAATAAAAATTTGAAAAAAAATTCCAAAAAAAATTGAATATTTTTCGCGAATTTGAAAAAATCAAAAAAATTTGAAAAAAATTGGAAAAAAATTTTCCGAAAAATAATTTGAAAAACATTTCAAAAAATTGCAAAAAAAAAAATACGTAATACTTTTTAAAAGCGAAATTGGAATTTTTTCCAAATTGCTTCGAAATTATTTGAATATTTTTTTTAAATTAAAAATTTGAATAAAAATTTCATATAAAAACATTTTTAATTTAAAATATATATATATATATATATATATATATATATATATATATATATATATATATATCTTATCTTAAAGAAATTTTGAATTTTTTTCAAAATTTTCAATATGTCGAAATACATTTTTTGTTTTCAAATTTTTTTTTGATATGTCAAATTCGAAAAATATTGAAAAAAGTTTTGAAACAAAAAAATATTCGACATATTAAATTAAAAAAATCATCAAAAAACTTTTTGAGGATTTTTTAAAAATATATTTAAAAAATATTTTTTTACTCAAGTTTTTTTTGAAATTTTTTATTCAAATTTGAAAATGTTGAAAAAAAATATTTTGGAATTTTTTTAATTTTTTTCAATTTTTTTTTCAAAATATTTTTGGAAATTGTTTTTTCAAATTTTGAAAAAAATTTCAATTTTTTGAAATTTTTTCCAAATTTTTGTTCTTTTGTTTTTTTTTTCAATATGTTGAAATAGTGCAAAGCAACGGACAAAATGGATAAAATGGATGAAAAGCGATCACGAAGAGCGGACAAAGCGTACGGCGTAACAACGGAAAAAGCGGATAAGCGGGCGAAAAGCGAAGGAAAGCGAGACAAAGCGGATAAGCGGACCAAAATCTAGAAAAATTAAGAAAAAGCGAACAGAGCGGATGAAAACCGATAAAAGCGTAAAGCGAATACGCAGTAAGCGGACAGCGGATGAGAACGACGAAAGCGGTTCGTCACGAAAGTCAATGTGTGGCCGATCTTGAAACTTTTAGCAGAAAATAAAGTCGTGGGATGACGCTTGTGAAAGTCAGCGCAATAATGAGCGATTTCTGTCATTTTCAAACTTTACACTGTACGGTAACCTAATGCTGCGTCAACATCTGATAGTAATTTCAAAGTTCATTCGTCTGGCGTCTGTTTTGAAAAGCGTATTACGTATCAAGCTTTCGGTGCCTAATTAATTAGTGCAATTAATTAGTACTTATATTATACTAATATATTTAACGTAATGCATTTTGATGAGAGATTTATGTCGTCTTTTATACTAACTTTCACGTAACAATTTATTATTTACACATCTTCACAATGTGCTAAGACTTTTATCGCATCATCGTACATCTTTATATAATAAAAATTCGTTATTCGGAGTGAATTTATCAATCCGTTTCTTATTGAAAAACAATTAAGCGATAGGAGGCTCGGTTACGTACGTCAGCAAAATCGTGTAATGTGATTGATTAATAAAAGTCGAAAATTAAATTAACTTTGATTGACTTTAATAAATTTGGTGGATAAAAACATATAAAATATATGTGAAATTTGTGAAAACAAAACTTAAAAAAGATGAGGTAATGAATAAAACTTTAGTGGTTGAATTTTAAAATTATATAGAGTTAAGTGTAATATTATAAGCCCACATATGTTTAATAACTTTAGATTATAAATAAATCCTTATACTTTATACTACATCTTAAAAATACAATGTATGTTGTTTAAAATAACACATATAAATTTCATAAGATTATATAAGTATCAATTTCTTTTCTTATATAAGTTCGATAAGAACCGTTTATTTCGTTTTAAAGTTTAGCTTTTATGTGGATGGCAATTTACATTTAAATAAATTTAAGTGCGAAACGAGAATATAATTATCAATTGTAGCGCGAGTTCTTTAATATAAAAATAAATATCTGCGATTGCTTATAATAATGACTCATATAATTTTATTTATTTATATAAGGATGTCTGAAAAACATTTTTAAAAGCTTTAAGAATTATCTTTAACTTTATCGTATTTCGTTATGTCTTTATTAAACTTATATCGTGTATCTGACGTAATATTAGTAATTGAAATTTAAATAACAACGTGAACGTCTTTGTCATTAAATAAAATTAAATTTTGAGTTCTATGAAATTTTCTGAATATTTCTCCAATTGTAATGGATATTAATGTATAATGAAAAGCTACGATGCGTAAGTATTTGTTGTCTTATATCCCAATTTCGTTGAAAAGTTTTATATGTATATATATTGAATTAAAATTTTAAAATAAATTTGATTTATATATAAAAGTTTTGTGTCTTGTGACTATACAGCTATATAATTATATGCATTCAGCTAAAGAGCTAATATTTAATATTAATCTGAAAATAATTTTTTTTTCCAAGCGCCGTGCGTCTTGCGTATTATATGCTAGTATAATATTATGTAAGAGTATAAATCAAGATATTTAATAAATTTTAATTTATAGATTTTTTACACCTATTGCAATATAAAAAATTACATATAATAAAATCCGCATAAACGCGCGACAACCATATACCTAATTGATAAGTGTACAAAGATCCAAACAAATACGAGTAATTAAATAGCTAGAAAAGTGTTGGTACAACTTTCAGCATAGTCAAATGCCAATACTTTATAACAAAATGCATGGACTATCTCTCTTTAATACAATCTTTGTGACATTCATATAGGTTATTCACACATAGACCAAAACGTCCACAATCTCCTATTTTCTCAGGTATTTGCTCTTGAACCCTTTGTTATATAAGCTTTGTTATTTTAACTCTGTGATTCTTTTAGTTTTCTTTTCATTCAGGGTTATACAAATATGTTCATGTCCAATGCTTTCTGCTGTTTTGTAAATGGCAGATTAGCAGTTGTTTGGATCAGTACATATTCTTCAGGAAAATGGTTTTGGGGAGGTTCATGGCATCACTGAAGGCGAAACTATGGTCTTCGAAGATGAAGAAACCGGTTGTTGAGGATGATAGTTCTTGGCATAGTTATGACAAGATTGAGAAAAGTGAAAGCATGAGAATCGAAATACTGAAGCAAGAAAGCACGTAAACTTATTGAAGAAACTCTTAAAGTAGCCGATTCCCCAAGACCACCAAAAGCTACTCGTTTTGAAAGCCGTATTATGTTATCACTCAAATTTGTCTATATGAAAAAATAGTACTCTAGTTGCTGTGTTTATACATCATAAACAAGCTAGTCTCTAAAATTTCAGTTCTAGCTATTAGTCATATGCTTGAGTTAGTTCTTATCTATTGGTGATTTGGTGATAGTAAAATAGCAGAAGTCTTTATTAGAATGAATGCACTTGTTATTGAAGATCAAACATGTTCTTAAACTCATTTGGCACGGAGTTCAAGTCTAGATTGAGACAGGTGTGAGAAGGTATTGGCCTGTTATAAGTTTGTAATCAATCATTTGCTTGCTAACTGCTAACGTAATTGATGCTATGGTGACGTTATTACTAGGGAAAAGTCTCATCCACTATCTGGTGTTCTAACCATAAAATATTTATAAATAAATAAATAAATAAAAAGCGTTATAGAGGGCAAGATTGGAGATGGTCTAACTGTGCGTCTTAGGTATTCCCATCATTTGTTCTGACTAACAAAAAGAGCAAATAATAAATTTGTGTGGCTGCTGGGATTCGAGCCCAGGTGTCTACGACCACAACGTAGAATTCTAAACACTAAACTACATCCACGTTTTGTTAATTTACTTCTCCACTTTCCTTATATCTTGGTAAAAACAAGGAAGTTACAAATTAGAAAAGTGCATTTTACTCGTATGAAAATGATCAAACTGTTGTATACGAAAGCGGCTGTCTTGCGATAAAACGATAAGCGTGAAAATATAAGTGGTATGAAGATAAAGATAGAACTTGTTATTGGTGTCTCGTCGCATTCGTTAGGTCTTATCTTTATATAAAGGCATACTTGTGAATGGTATTAAGTATAATATTGGATGTTATAAGACCGATCATAAAGATGGAGTTCTTGGTTAGAGGATATAAATGTGATGATGAATGTGTACAATCGTTATTCATAACATTCCCCCAGATTGTGCGCATCATTCAAATCTGACTTTTGGATCTGGCATAATTAAAATGCTAGAAAAAAACTTCGGTGGGAGAAAAATCATAGCTAAGGGAAAAAGAGTCGGTCATATTATTCCCCCATGAGCATTTTACTTGAGATCACTGAAACACCCCATTAGATCTTGGTATACCAATTTCTTAAATATTGAGGTAGAGAGTGCCTTGGTAAATAAATGCGCTGATTGTCTCTTGAGCGAATCTTTTGAATAATAATATACGCCATTCTCTTGTAAGACATGAGTAAAATAAGGACTTAGTGAAATGTGATTGGTTACTGTCATCTTTAATAAACCCTTCCTTGAGTTGAGCAATGCTTAATTGCGTTGTCATCATGTAAAATATTTCTTAACAAACATTCTCGACTTGCTTCATGGATGGCTAAAATTTACGCATTTGTTGAGATCGTGCGCTTGGTGAGCAGCCATGAAAGTGTGGTTCCTCAAACTTGGAGATGCGTATATCGGTTTAAGATCGACCATTGTGAGGGTCGAGACAATATGGAAGATATGTAATCTTCTAATATAACTCAAATACCTCTAATCGATGTATCATATAAGATATGGACATCCATTTTATAATTATCCATAACTCTCCCCGCGGATGTCCATTTGAGGATTATGCCTCGTTAAAACCTTACTAGATAAAACCGGTGGGACAAAAATCTAGTGAAGGAAAAAATACATAATTCCTTTATACACTCGGGGATGTTGCCTCATTTAAAACCTTCTTGGAAAACACTATGGGGAGGGCAGGTGGTCGAGGAAAAAGAGTGCAACAGCGTATCTTCTCTCGACAGATGATCGCATCACTTAAGCTCGTTGAATCGGTGAATGCGCATTCATGTGTCTTGATAGAATCACATGAATAAATACTCTCACATGTTGTTCGTATATCGACTTAAGGATTAAGATCGTCATCACGTCCGTTTAAGTACATCCTTGTACTGCCATATACACATTTTAGTATGACACATGTAAATTGATATTGTGATCATCATTTTAAAAGTAAAGGGTCTTTTCTTCATCGATTGACCTCGTAAACATGGCGTCGTTTATCCATATAAATATATAGCATCTTTCTTTAGCTTTCATTATGAAAAATGATTTCATCTTTAAGATGTTTAATTCATAAAACAAGACAAAACTTTGTATTTCATTTTAAGGTATACAACAATCTTGAAAATCTCCTCATGAGTTTCATTCACATTTACCTCATCAAAACATATGTAACTTATACCATATTCAAATATAAATCTCTTTAAAACTAACAATGGTAAATTTTGTTATTTCAATGGCTCATTTTAACCAATACCATGTGCCTTTCAACATATAGTGATATATTCATCTTGATCAAGTGTTATTCTTGAAAACTTTCTTATATGCTTTCGGCATGTTAAATCACGAGACATGCTTCATGCATTTTATATCCCTCGTAGAATCTCGACTTCAAATGAGCTCTATTCATTTCTTTTAGTAAATATATCGATTAGTTATCATATCACAGGACTTATAAAATCCACCACATGAGATCATGTCTCATATCTCACAAATTCTTTGCGAAACTATTTAATGTGTCATCAATTATACCTTAAATATAATAGTTTCAATACTTTAATTTAAGCTCTCTCATAATGACCAATGCATATCAATAATTTTACATTCATATATACGGACTTGAGTCGATATCCGTGTCTCGTCGCGAGATTTTAATCTTTCATTTGTTCTTTGTGTCTTTACTTCTTTTGGCCATTCATTTATACATTTGCACTTCCTGCGGTATGCTTCCATGATCCGCTTCATGATTATGGCGCTATCTTATTTATTACATAATCATTATCATATGTATTATTGTATACAAATCACCATCGGCGATCGATTCATTTATATTTTCGATTCGCACTTTACTAGACATTGCAATATATCATTTATTGATATGTCATAGTTTTTCATGTGCCGGGGTTTTCAATTACCTTCATGTCTAGTGTCTCTACATAGAGAGAACTATTATGGGGTCTTTATTACCTCGATTAGACCATCTGAATTTTCTTGCTCCATTTTATCTATTCATTCGGGGACCTTTATTTGGAATCGATTAGTCTATCACGTTGCGGGCGTGCCATGACTACTACCAATAATTGGTTTTCATTTTGGGACATACATTATAGCTGGAGCACTAGTAGCGTATATATGATCTAGTCAACTTCTTTATGTCACTAAACAAGTCGACAATTACTATAGCTGGAATGTAAATTGTCCGCTTCAAGTTTATATTCATTGATGGGGATCAACATTTATATTATAATTCATTCCATATCTCATTGCTCATTCTCCCACGAATGAATTATCAATTACAACATCTCATTGTTGTGCGTTGTGGTGGATGTTCAATACAAGTTTACATAATTTACATAAACTTTAATAGAAACATATGGTTCGTGACCATAAACCATTTTATTGGGGAGTATTCATTAATCTTGTTGGCATGATCACGAATTCATATTTTATAACATGCCCATAATCTAAGATTTTTTTTTTTTTTTTTCATAATTATTGGCTTTGCAATCGGTGAAGGCGTTTGATGAGCGTTTCAACAAAAGCAATTCTCGTATGAACTTGGGCTACATAAGTTCAACTCTTATTCAATAATCGCCCGGTGCTTAGAAGTTTTCACCATTCTCAATAATACAATGTGGAAAACCGTGCTCACATTTTATAAGTCGAACCACTTATTACGCTTAACTAGCCAAATTGCGTGTTGATGATCGTTTGACGATCGTCGATTTTAGAAATCAAAATGATCCACATGGCACAAATGAGCCTACATACATGCCCTTTCAATTTTTCCAAAATTTTATAGGAATTAAGTCCTTACTTATTTGGTGGTGATATATGAACAATTAACTTCTATTGAGAACAATTAAATATATTTTTGAAAGAAATTTATTGTTCTTCTATTTCGCGTAAAAGTCCTTATTGTTTATTGTTTTCATTTTGTCATATGGTGGGTCAGATATGGTTCTTTGTTGTGTTGGCTGTTGTCACATGGCTTTTGGTATCTTGTGCTTTTTAGATGTAGCTTTGTGGAGTTTTATTTCGCTAGACTTTTGTTAGTGTATTGTAATGGTTTTTTCTTTTTGGGATCATCTTGTTAAGAAGGTGGGTTGCCTTTTCTTGTGTACTTTGTTTGGTTTGGTTCCTCAATAAATATTGCCTTTCTAAAAAAAAAAAAAAAAAATCTTGGCTCATAAACCATATTTTATGACCATGTGCTTGAATGCACTTGAGTTATATCTAAAGTAGAATGATATGGATAAACTAATAGATCATAGCATTTATACTTTGTTTCTCCAATCAAATTTATATAAACATGTACATATTATTTTGAATCATTGAGTAAAGTGAATAAGCAATAAAATCACATAATAAATCACACATATTTAACAAACTCAATAGCACAGTTTAACAAACACTATAACTAAATTTGTATCAAATTATGTATTCGTAAAGTAATGATATGTATCAACAATTAAATAGGAAATTATAGTTCAAATATATGCATCAAGATCTATCAATAGCATAACTTTAATAATTATCCTCACCTTTTATAGGTTTCTGTCATGTTGTATGGAAAATTGTAATTGTTGTTCTTGTAAAGGGCGTCATCGGTTCATGGCTTTACCAAAGATAATCACGTGGAAGGATAATATTGATCGTAACTAAGTATATAAATGCTTTGGACTTAGGATCAAATGAGAAGAAATCTTATAAGAAGGATGAGAAATAAGCTATATTTCTGCGTTAGAGATGCATCGACTTGAATTAGATGCACCCTTAATCTTTAGATACGTCGTAATATATTTTCAACCAAAAAATTAGATGCATATCATATATTATGATGCATTTCATCAGTTAGGAAAATCCAATCATATTATTTTTAAATATAATGCGAATTCGAATTTGTTCTAATCTTCTTTGCATCGTGTTAACGTAATCGCTTTCGAAACTAATTGAGATGCATCTAATTGAATGAGATGCATTTAATTAGTCGATCTCGTCTGAATGTGGTTATAGTTATTTATAAATTCTTGTATCGTTTATGTTTTTACCATTTGGATCATCTGCATCTCTTTGATCAAACTAGACTTTGTCAAACAGTGACTATCATATCTTAAAATCTTATTTTTGCATCACTTATTTTCAGTTAACAAAAGCATCAATGTAAACTACAAATATCTTTTAAGATGATAACATGGTATGATAATCTAGATTATGGATCTAATGCCTCATTGGCTTAGTAAATCATGTATTTAACCAAAAACATATCCCAACATCTAAGTAATACTTCGTTTGATGTAAGCCCTTCTAGGTGTGTCAAAACTCATAATGTAAATTTTCATGATTAAAATGTTATTATATATTCAATATTGCCAACTAATTAATATAGTAGCAAAGAATAAAACAACATTAATTCCAAACCTTAAACAAACTTGATAAACATACTATCAATACCACAACTTACAATTCAAATAATATATTCAATCTATATTTATGGTGCAAGCAATATTTTAGCATCGCAAATTGACATTGGATGGTCAGTGATCGTAAGAATTTAAGCAACACTTTCGAGATAACAATCAAATTAAAGAATAATAAATTTCAATATCGATTACAAACTAAACTAGTTAATATATAGCATATAATTGTTTTCCGTGTATACAAATTTCAACATATATATCAGCGTTGAATAATAAATAGTGATGAGTGGTTGGTATACAAAAATCATTTTAATTTACCTTGTATCTTTCAAAAATTCAAATCTTTATATAATAAAAGCAAGCGCTACAGTGAGAATTTTCATTTCGAAAAATCAAA
>CM040246.1:155842050-156089648 GCA_022545495.1 Chrysanthemum lavandulifolium
CCAATTGCCATGTCTTTATTCTAACTCCAGTCATTGTGCCATGAATCTTTGTATCACGAACACACCTCTCCATCTCGCTTGATCGAGCGATTGGTCTCATCAAGTGCCGTAGGTTTGAAGTAATCTCCATTTTCCGGCTTCATCTACCGATCAATGGTCGCAATTGACAAGATACGTAGACCAATATGATATTTGATGCTAAATGACATTGCAAAGATACAAACCGATCTTTGAATTTTAGATTTTTGCATAACCTTTATACCAAACATGAAGAAACTTTATCTACTTGTAAACAATGAAATGATATAATGAAAATAATGCTTTCATCCGAATCAAGACCTTCCAAATCCGAAGTTGCCACCCATTTTTGCGGGTTTCTACATTTCGGGCATTATGAGTCCAGCTTGTGTCCTTGTATTGGTGTTCCAATGTAGTAAAGTATGCATAAAACAACCTTACATTTTTGTCGTGTAATTAGTAAATTCCAGTTTGACCCAACCCATTTTTACCCAATATTAGGATTACCATGTTTGCATGAGTCTTTCTTAAGTAATAGCTAAAGGTAGGAAAATCATGACTACCTAAATTGTCTAGGCTAAAAACTAAATAAAATCCTCTTAGCCATCATCAAGGACTTTATGCAATATGTACAACTCGCTGAGGACATCCCTTTCGGCAATACACAGATCCAAAAGCATTAATGCCTTCCATGACATCTATCTCTAACTAATATTATGTATTATATTATCAAAAAACAGTAGAACACACTTAAAATGGCTCAATATCAGTTCATAAATTATCACAAATAATTTCTGAACTGATAGGGGCATACTTATCACAAATTATCACTTAAAAACAGTAGCAACCATCTTGTGATAGTTAAGTTTCATGACCTATTAAAGTAACTAAAGCATAAGAAAAAAATGTTGCGTAAGGCTAAATTCTCTCAATTAACTACAAAATGTCATTAACCCATGCAGAGAATCCTAGTAGCTTACCATTTGATACACTTTTCAATACCTCTGTAACTTCTTTTAATAGTATCCAAATGCAAAATGCATGACACTTTTAGAGAACTTTCCAGTTCATCATCTGCAATAGTGACAATCATATTAGCTAAAAGGGTGAAATATCCCAAATAGACGAAAGTTTACAACATAACATTATATAAAAGGTACCATATACAACCTGCTTTGGCTTTTGCTTCCTAATAAAACCATATTAAAACAAAACTGAAAGTAATTCTCAAATCAATATAACATGTTTTACCTAAATAAATTAAGGCTTTCAAAAACAAAAACATGACATAGAAAATGTAGGATATAGTTGTTTCTTTAGAATGATGCACAAGCCAATCCTGATTTACTATGATCATCGTTCGAAATTCATCTCCATCACTTCTCAATTTGTGCCTTACAAATTGCTTTGGCCTTTGCTTCCTAATCAAACCATATTAAAACAAAAAGTAAAAATAATTCTCAAATCAATATAGCATTTTTAACCTTAATACATTAAGGCTTATAGAAACAAATTCGGTACAGGGTTAATAAGTACAGAAGCATTAGTAGAAAAATCAGCTGACATATTGGGTTGTATTAGAAGCTACTCTCAGTTTATACCCAAAGAGAGAGGGATGGGTTATCTTCATACCTTATTACTTGTATCCGGGAATCATGCCATGCCCATGCAGTCTACATATGCATACGTAAAACCAAACCAAAACAATATTAGAAGACAAATGATATGCTGCATCAAGGTATCATCATTATTTTAAGTACAACAGGTTCATGGAAAAATTTATATATTTGTATGAGCAATTCAAACTAAACTATTTATTTGGTCATACCTGTTCGTTGCTTTCATCCACCATTATCTCATCTATATAATGACAAATAAACAATTTAGATGAACCCTAAAATTGCAACTAAACATACGTAGAAAACTAATAATGATATATATTCAAACATAATTAAAACTGATGATGTTAATCAAAATTATTTCAACTATAAGGAATCTTACTCTTAATTTTTGAAAGATGATGATGATGGGTTGGTAAAACACATAAGATCAAAGGCCGAATAATTTTTTCTTAGGTTCTTAGAAAAAAGGAGGCGTACCTAGGGTTGATGGGTTGATAAGGGTTTTTTTAGTTGTGTAAATGAGCTACGGATTTTTTGAATCCTGAATTTACTTTGATGTGTGGATTAGCTGAAATTACTGGTTCTAGGTTTATAAATTTGAATTTGCAAGGTATAATCAAAAAAAGTGTTTGGTCTAGTGGTTGTCATGCTTGTTAATGATACCAACATCCTAGGTTCAATCCTTGCAGGTGGCAACATTTAAAAAAAATTGCGAATTTTTTAGTAAAATTATTTATTCTGAATTTAATTAATAAATAGTTGCTTCGTGGAGTTGCCTAAAAATATGTATCCAATTTAATACCAAAATATTGCCTACATGGACATAATGTGATGACATGTATTAATTGCGATGATGTGGCTTTAATTGTGATGACATGGAAATATGACGTGTCATTATGGGATGCCAAGTGGCATTTTATGTGGCATGCCTCTTATATATAATATATATATATATATATATATATATATATATATATATATATATATATATATATATATATATATATTGACAAACAATTGTTTTGCTATTTTAATTATATGTTTTTATTATTACAATGTTATCTTGTTTGTACATAAACATTATATCCTAAATAGTGATTTTTTGTTAATATGTTATTGTTATTGTATTTTATTTGATTATTCTTATTATTATTAACACCTAACTACTACTAAATGCTTATATTTATTTAATTAACATAAAGCGTATCAAAGAAGTCAGAGTATCAAAGAGTCATCTTGGATCACCAAGCTGTTCATCTTCTCCAAGAATCTATTCGATTTTCTTGCTAATATACAATGTGAGTTAGTTTATGAACTTGATGTTGGTTACTTGTTGTTATTTTAATTAGAGTAAAATGAGTATTTTTAGTATCCGATTATTATTTTGAATCTTTAGTGTGCATGTTTAAGTTAAAAATAATGTATTTGTTTGTTGGCATATGTATTTTGATATACATATATTTGTTTGTTATTGCATGTCATATTGTTGCAAGTTTGTAAAACCCCTTTGCTCTGCTTTGATCTATGTTTTGATTGTTAATAATGATAATTTTTATTTTGCAATCAAAGTTTAGTGTATATAGGCTAAAAATGCCTACTCCATTTGTTTGTTATTGCATGTTTGTTATTGTTGCTAATTTGTAAAACCCTTTTGTTACGTTTCATGTATATGTGGATTCTTAATAATGATAATTTTTATTTTCAATCAAAGTTTAGTGTTTATAGGTTCAAAATGCCCACCCAATGCCTATTTGTGATCAATTAGCGAGAGTTCTTTGGTTCTAGGTGGCCAAAAGATATGATGCTTGTATTTTTGCAAATGAAATTGAAACGACCAAGTCTTGTGAAAGCGGAGTTTAGAAGGAGGCGAGAGAGATTGAAGCACGGGTTCGCAGATTTGGACACCGTGTCGAGTTGGAGATGTTTTTCGAGAGGGATCTTTGAAGCGCGTTTCACATCTTTTGAAGGTCCAAAAAGAAGATCTGTTGGAAGCTACGAAACTCCTCACGAATGCTATTAAGATGCAGGAGTGCCTTGAAGAATTGTTTGTTATGGTGGAGATGGTGAAGGCGTTGGTGTCACACCCCCAAAATATCGCAGCGGAACGACAGTGTCATTGGGGTATAACGTCATAGCACAAAGTATGGATACAGAAAACGACCTCTATAATGAGACGTTTTGAAAAGTTTACCATTCGATAAATAAGTTAATGCTTACACCACAAGAAATCACAAGGTTTGATAATACATAAAAAGTTTACAAAACATGTCGAATGGTAATTTGTTAAAAGCACAAGACTCCAATGTATGCCATGCACCCAAAAGCTCCATGAAGTGCTATCACCTTAAGACCGAGATAAACATGCTAAAAGTGTCAACACAATGGTTGGTGAGTTCATAAGTTTGTGATGAAATGTAAAGCCTTTCAAAATTGTTTATGCAGCAAAGGCATTGTAAATCCACTCGGCCCAAGTTCCGCCCATACAAAACTTGCAACTGTGTGTTTACAACCCATTGCCAAAATATAGAATTGTCAATCTTGTTTGTAAGTGGACATAGTGCATACGATATATACATGTACTTAATGCAAAGAATCACGCCAACTGAACCTCTTGACGAGTCTAAATTGTTTGTTATGTTTCATTGAATAATGATTATATTCACCCTGTGTCACGTCATCAAGGACCCAAGGGTGGGGGCGTCGACCGATAGTACTATCAATACCTCTCATGGCTCCGCAGAGTTAACCAACTAAAGTTTGTATGTTGATGCATAATTGAAAACTAGTTTAGCACATTAAGGCACATATCGCAATAAACCACATAATGTCCAAAGTGTATAAGAAGTATATTGTAACACAATTGTATAAATGGTTTGAGTATTCGCAAGAGTGAAACAAGTATTTAAGCATGTATCTCCCCAAATAGTTTGTAAGAATTTAAGCGAGTAAAGTGGGGTATGAACTCACCGTGTGATTGATATGCTAACAAAATGAAGTGCACGAAGTGAGACTCGGAAACTATCCGCGACCTAGAATGAATTTTATGATATGTAATGAGTTATGATGTAATGTTATGCATGCATTTCGTATGCTATTTATACCATTTGTGAGTTTGAAAATAATACTTATCGTCGAAAAATACTCTTTGACTTCTTGACCAATCTTAAATTACTTTACAAGTGTTTACGTCAAAATGTCATCCTACAATAGTTTCAGTAATGATTTATTGCGAAATTTTAACTTTAAATCAATAAAATAAGGTCATCGGAAATTTCTTGAAAGTGACGAAAATGGCTTCAAAAACTAGTCGTAAAATGGTGTACGCCGAACGTTAGGAAACGAACTCGACGGTTTTGGAAAGCTTGTATCAAAATCTAAAAGTTTCAGTTCATGAGTTTTCACATAAAGGTCTCGAGCATAAAGATAATAAGGGTTAAAGATGGTGATTTTGTCCAAGTGTTGTGTAAAAGTGAGTTTCGCAAAGTTTAAGCATCCGTAAATAATTTATTACAACTCCGCTATACAAACGGTTGATCGTTTTGAAAAATATGCTTGGTGATCTTGATTTTATTAGAAGACATTTCGCTCCAAAAGTTCTACATCATGGTTAAAAACAGCCTCCAACATGGTCATTTAGTTACCGTAACACTTGTCTCGTAAAAATAATATAGTTTTTGGAAAATAATAGTTACGGCAATTTTATGAAACGCGCATATCTTTGTCGCTTCAAATCCGTTTTCTCGTATAATGTCGTCCTTAGCTTCGTATCAAAGTATACTAATATATTTTTGATAAGTCGAAATAATTTGTAAAGCTTAGGACTCGTTTTTGACTCGAATAAAGTAAAATAGTATGCTGAAATTTCGAAAAAAATATATATTCGTCGTCAAACTTGAAAAATTCATAACTTCTTCGTTATAACTCCGCTTTAATCCGTTCAAGCGGCCACGGATTCGTTTTAAAGTATATTTTCTAAATATCAAGGCCAAAATTTCGTGCCTCACTGTCGGATTTTCCAGAAAAACAAAACAAGGACAGAACACTTTTATATTTATCGAAAATAGTTTTTCTCGTACTAAACCTATTCCAATCCCTTCAAATCAACTCCAAAGCTAATCTAATCCTACCATACACCTTCTTAGGGTGTCATGGGTTCCTAGACATCATCAAGACCAACATATACCAAGGGATAATTATAGGATGACCTTATATATATATAACTCTAAAAATCATGTAAAATGGTATAAATCAACATAAGTCATGCATGTTTGCACCAAATATAAAGAAATAAATATGAAATGAAGATGAAATATGTAAAATGATAGTAATATGCTTACAAGTTAATATGATAAGGTGCAAAGAACAAAGGTTAGCTAAACACCCTAGGTTTTATTTCAAAACCTTAATGAGAGTGTTATCTAGATTGTATTTAACTTGAGCTTGAGAAAAAAATGATGATCCCTTGTGAAAACCTTTAGATGGCCGGTTTTGGTGATAAGAAACAAGAGAGAAGAAAAGTTTTTCTAACTATGTGAATAATGAGATGAGATGAATGAATATGTTATACTTTTATGTAAGTTAAAAATCAAAATAATCAAGAACCATGCTCCAATTAATGTCACTCTCCCCCTTGGTCGGCCAAGGGGGGAGGAATTTGATAATATCTATTTTTTTTTTAAATGTATTGTATAAACATTTGTGTAATTATTGTGAGAAAAATGTAAGTAATTGTATGTAGTTAATAATACTTGTAAAGTAAATGGTAACTTTTAGGTAAAAGAGATTTTAATAGATCAAAGTAGAATGTAATGAGATCATAAAATTGTAAAATACATTCCTTGTAAAATTTGAGTGATAAAATAATTATCGCATAGTTTTTAAGAAACGTCGTAATAATATAAATTTAACGATTTATATACCAAATAAATTTTAAAACACTAGGTAAACTAAAAATATAGTTTTTATAACTAAATGTAAGTATAAAAATATGTCGGGATCATTTTTGAAAGTAATGGATTAAATGCTCAAAATAATAACTCACGCGATAACGTTTATTTAATATAAAATTTACGCGTTTAATGTGAAATGCAAAATCATGAATGATCCGTTATGAAATGACGAATATGGAGTATGAGGAATGACCGGAATTTGAGAATTGTGACATTCTTCCCCTGATAGAAGAATCGCGTCCTCGCGATTCAATCGCTGATACTTAAAGTTCTACCCTTAGGTTTCGTGAAATCAAGTGTATGGTCAAAGTGTTTATGTCAAAACTTACGCGTCTAGGTTTCTTATCTAATGAGACTCACTGAATCAATAATACGGTGGATCACTTAATGGTCTAGGAAAACGTACGATTCGCATTGCGGGCTTCTCGGTCCCTATATAGAATGCTCGACCCTGGGTGGGCTGATATTGAGTCTGGGGTTTGGGTTATTTCCTTCAATTGCCACACTAGAGGAGCTTGCATCGGCTTATTCAACGAGGACAATTATTCCGAAGTGATTCGGTCACATTCAAAGCAAGTCTTTGATTATCCTCATGTTGCCAATCATGTTTTACACCGCCCTTAAAATGGTCAGACGATTGCAATTTGTACACAAGCGGCGTGGCTTGGTCTTGGTGATGATAAGCACATTTAGCACATTTGGGATGTGTACCCGCATACTCTCTTTGTTCGATGCAGTTGCCACAAAAACTCTTGCCCTTTTGTTGTCTGCTACCACGCTTATCTCGCTTATTCGACCCACTTGCTTCCTTCCTCTTATCAACGCTCTTCAACGTACCATTTCTAACCATCTGCCCGGCCGTGGTTCCCGCCTCGATGATCGCACTTTGTATTGTAGACGGCTCGATTGTTTTCAGTTCCACGGATTTTGGGACAAGACCATATATGTACCTCGAGATTCTCTTGGACTCGGGGTAACTAGATGAGGAACTAGTCCGCTAACTCATGAAATCGGTCGATGTAATTCGTGACCACCCCTATCATAGAGTGGTGATAAAATTCATCTTCCAATTACGCATTTCATTGTCCGGCAAGACTTCTTTCAATAACGCCTTAAATTCGTCCCATGTCATACCTATAGCCTCTCCGCCTCTGCTTTGTGGTGTGTTCCACCATGTCAATGCCTTTCCCGATAACAAGCAAGCACATACTTCACCCTCGATGTGTGGCACAATTGTTGATGTCGATCACCGCCTGCTTCTCTACCCATCGAGTATACGCCAAAGCACCTCCTATACCATCAAACTCCACGGGTTTGCATAGAAATTCCTTATATGTGCATCCATTATTGTTGTTGTTGTTGTTGTTGTTGTTGTTACTACCACTACATTGTTGGTGTCGCCAGATCGTTCCTGTTCCGTGGTTTCCGAGTTATTCATATGATTTCCGACTTGTGTGACAATAGTGGAAGCAAGATTTGAAGTTGTTGTGCGATGATGGCGGCAAAGTCGGGGTTTCCGCCGGTGTTGTTGTCATTGTTACCCACGTTGCTACCGCCTCCCTCTACCTCCACGCTCACCGACATTCCACCCGCGTGCCGCACCACCTCGGCCCGATCGCGTGTTACCTCTTTGGTGCCATGATCTCTGCAAAGAAAGAACCGTTGAATTCCCAATGTCTATGCTTAACGCCCTCAATCATAATACCACGCCACAATTGGTTCCTAAGGTGTATCCACACCGATCTACGATCGTGTGGTCGCATATGTCCACGTGGGTTGTGACGCATTTATAATTATGTTGGCCACCATAATTATAATTGTTTCATTTCACACGTGTACATACCACCAAACACACATGTCTCGCGATTGTTGTTACTTAAATAGGTAGCCAATCTATCATCCGATTCTAAACGGTGAAGGAGGGATTTAGGGTAGGTATCTAGGAAGAGTCGCACTTGGTGTATAGGAAATTCCGTTGGGTGCTAAAGTCACTATGAGGTTTAGTCGCGTAGCCCCAAAGTATCCTCGAGAGAACTCCATCCTCGGGCAAAATCATCAAATCTATCCGACTTTATAGTAACACTTATTTAGCTCGATCTCGCATCTCATCAAACAAGAACTGCCACGAGATCGAGTTAGATAAGTGCTCATTCTGAGCTCCATATCTTTGATGACCCAACTAGATTTTGGGACTCCCCTATTGGTACAAGGAAACTACGTTATCTAATGAGGTGGTTCTAGAAGAAATACTTAAGAAAACATATGCGCAATGAAAAGTGAGTAAGGCGATAGGAAGCGAAAGGATCGACGTGAAAGCGGTTATAGTCTAGGAACTAAAATGCAACCTAGTTCTCTATAACCAAGTCTCGATACTAATCATCACACCCCAAAATATCGCGCGTAACGACGGTGTCATTGGGTTATAACGTCATAGCACAAAGTATGGATACTGAAACGACCTCTATAATGAGGCGCTTTTGAAAAGTTTACCATTCGATAAATAAGTTAATGCTTACACCACAAGAAATCACAAGGTTTGATAATACATAAAAGTTTACAAAACATGTCGAATGGTAATTTGTTAAAAGCACAAGACTCAATGTATGCCATGCGACCCAAAAGCTCCATGAAGTGCTATCACCTTAAGACCCGAGATAAACATGCTAAAAGTGTCAACACAATGGTTGGTGAGTTCATAAGTTTGTGATGAAATGTAAAGCCTTTCAAAATTGTTTATGCAAAGAAAGGCATTGTAAATCCACTCGATTCCAAGTTCCGCCCATACAAAACTTGCAACTGTGTGTTTACAACCCATTGCCAAAATATAGAATTGTCAATCTTGTTTGTAAGTAGGACATAGGTGCATCGATATATACATGTACTTAATGCAAAGAATCACAATAACCGAACCTCTTGACGAGTCTAAATTGTTTGTTATGTTTCATTGAATAACAGATTATATTCACCCCAGTCACGTCATCAAGGACCCAAGGGTGTCGGCCCGATAGTACTATCAATACCTCTCATGGCTCCGAGAGTTAACCATTGCTAAAGTTTGTATGTTGATGCATAATTGAAAACTAGTTTAGCACATTAAGGCACATATCGCAATAAACCACACATAATGTCCAAAGTGTATAAGAAGTATATTGTAACACAATTGTATAAATGGTTTGAGTATTCGCAAGAGTGAAACAAGTATTTAAGCATGTATCTCCCCCAAATAGTTTGTAAGAATTTAAACGAGTAAAAGTGGGGTATGAACTCACCTGGTGTGATTGATATGCTAACAAAATGAAGTGCACGAAAGTGAGACTCGGAAACTATCCGCGACCTAGAATGAATGTTATGATATGTAATGAGTTATGATGTAATGTTATGCATGCATTTCGTATGCTATTTATACCATTTGTGAGTTTTGAAAATAATACTTATCGTCGAAAAATACTCTTTTGACTTCTTGACCAATCTTAAATTACTTTACAAGTGTTTACGTCAAAATGTCATCCTACAATAGTTTCGTAATGATTTATTGCGAAATTTTAACTTTTCGTCGTAAAACAAGGTCGTCGGAAATTTCTTGAAAGTGACGAAAATGGCTTCGAAAAACTAGTCGTAAAATGGTGTACTTCGAACGTTAGGAAACGAACTCGACGCTTTTGGAAAGCTTGTATCAAAATCTAAAAGTTTCAGTTCATGAGTTTTCGACATAAAGGTCTCGAGCATAAAGATAATAAGGGTTAAAGATGGTGATTTTGTCCAAGTGTTGTGTAAAAAGTGAGTTTCGGCAAAGTTTAAGCATCCGTAAATAATTTATTACAACTCCGCTATACAAACGGTTGATCGTTTTGAAAAATATGCTTGGTGATCTTGATTTTATTAGAAGACATTTCGTTCCAAAAAGTTCTACATCATGGTTAAAAACAGCCTCCAACATGGTCATTTTAGTTACCGTAACACTTGTCTCGTAAAAATAATATAGTTTTTCAGAAAATAATAGTTACGGCAATTTTATGAAAACGCATATCTTTGTCGTTTCAAACCGTTTTCACGATAATACGTCCTTAGCTTCGTATCAAAGTATACTAATATATTTTGATAAGTCGAAATAATTTGTAAAGCTTAGGACTCGTTTTGACTCGAATAAAGTAAAATAGTATGCTGAAATTTCAGAAAATATATATTTAAATGCGTCAAACTTGAAAATTCATAACTTCTTCGTTATAACTCCGCTTTAATCCGTTCAAGCGCCACGGATTCGTTTTAAAGTATATTTCTAAATATCAAGGCCAAAATTTCGTGCCTCCTGTCGGATTTTCAGAAAAACAAAACAAGGACAGAACACTTTTATATTTATCGAAAATAGTTTTTCTCGTACTAAACCTATTCCAATCCTTCAAATCAACTCCAAAGCTAATCTAATCCTACCATACACCTTCTTAGGGTGTCATGGGTTCCTAGACATCATCAAGACCAACATATACCAAGGGATAATTATAGGATGACCTTATATATATATAACTCTAAAATCATGTAAAATGGTATAAATCAACATAAGTCATGCATGTTTGCACCAAATATAAAGAAATAAATATGAAATGAAGATGAAATATGTAAATGATAGTAATATGCTTACAAGTTAATATGATGAGGTGCAAAGAACAAAGGTTAGCCTAAACACCCTAGGTTTTATTTCAAAACCTTAATGAGAGTGTTATCTAGATTGTATTTAACTTGAGCTTGAGAAAAAATGATGATCCCTTGTGAAAACCTTTAGATGGCGGTTTTGGTGATAAGAAACAAGAGAGAAAAAAGTTTTCTAACTATGTGAATAATGAGATGAGATGAATGAATATGTTAGACTTTTATGTAAGTTAAAATCAAAATAATCAAGAACCATGCTCCATTAATGTCACCTCCCCCTTGGTCGCCAAGGGGAGGAATTTGATAATATCTATTTTTTTTTAAATGTATTGTATAAACATTTGTGTAATTATTGTGAGAAAATGTAAGTAATTGTATGTAGTTAATAATACTTGTAAAGTAAATGGTAACTTTTAGGTAAAGAGATTTTAATAGATCAAAGTAGAATGTAATGAGATCATAAAATTGTAAAATACATTCCTTGTAAAATTTGAGTGATAAAATAATTATCGCATAGTTTTTAAGAAACGTCAGTAATAATATAAATTTAACGATTTATATACCAAATAAATTTTAAAACACTAGGTAAACTAAAATATAGTTTTATAACTAAATGTAAGTATAAAAATATGTCGGGATCATTTTGAAAGTAATGGATTAAATGCTCAAATAATAACTCACGCGATAACGTTTATTTAATATAAAATTTACGCGTTTAATGTGAAATGCAAAATCATGAATGATCCGTTATGAAATGACGAATATGGAGTATGAGGAATGACCGGAATTTGAGAATTGTGACAGTTGGAGTATTAGTGGTGTATGCTTTGTTGCTATGATCGTTTATGTGTTTTGGTTTGTTATCTCTATGGCTTAGATGCGGGGTCTAACAATCTTTTGCTTAATTATGTTAATATATTTTAGATGTTTATTAATGTGTTGTCAATTTTATGTAATTTTTAGTTTATGGTATGATCTTGTTTAGGATTGTTAGTCTTTGTTATTGTTTAATTTGATGCAGATGTATGTTTTATGTTATTTTAAGTTTATGTTATGTTTTTTTAGGATTGTTAGTTGTTTATCTGTTTTGACGTTGTGTTGTTTAATTGGTTACTTAAGATGTTCCATCCAATATAGGTGTATGTTGAATGCATATATTATGTAAATAAAATGTTGTGGCATGACATTGTGTTGAATCCAGGTATTATGTAAACAATTTGTTGTGGCAAATCTGTTTTTGGGAGCACCCAATCATTAGTAATATTATTAAATTATGTTGTATCAACAATAGTTTAGCGAAAATTGTCTGAGAAAATCTGTGTTTAGGTTCTTTGCATTATTTGTTCTATTCTTAAATCATGTTGAATCAATAACATATTAGCAAATAAGTAATCATTAACGAAAGTATCAACTTGTTTAAAGATAAATACATAGTTTCAATAATATATAAACAAAAACTGGAAAGATAGTAAAGGTTGTGTCTTCCAAAAAGGGATTACAAATATGTAAATGTATGTGCGATATATAGCTAGATTGCGATTGTATATTAACAGACATGAAATATAGCTACTCGTTGGTTGACATCGTCGATAACTTTTGTTTGATAACACATTAGTTTAATGCGCATCATCTTGTGTTCTTCAAAGTGACAATCTTTTCCAAATTGATACCAGTTTCCTTCCATGACCAAAGATTGTATTTGAAATGGCTTTGTCTATTTTAAAAGCACTTGTAAATTGATAGCATATACGGCATTCATGTGGATGCCTCGCTTTTTCAGACTTGTGCATGTCCAAGGCATCCCAGTTAGTGAGTTGATTATCCGTTGGTTACATAAGATTTTGCATATGTTAGAATGTTGTAATACTTATATGTAATGTTTGTTTTTGCGATATTATTAGTAACATATTACCGCTTGTAGTAGTAGCCAATATCCGGATGGAAGGGTGTAAACAACTCGTCTTCATTTATGTGAGATGCGTGATGGTACCATGTGCATATGTGTTTGCATTCAGCGTCGCAAAATAAATTTGGTCTTAGTTAGTTATTTTCTTTATAGTTTTTTCTCCCAATATTTGATGTTTTGTTACAAGTTTAAGTTATTTATAAAATCAAAAACTTACCATGTCTGTCGCGTTACATAACTGGTCTTGGTGGTCTTTTTAACAAAGTTGTTCATATATCTTCCCTGCTCAATCCTAGTCCATCATATCCTCCTATTACAACAACTGATAAGGTATATTTGCCTAGGTTTTTGAACACAAGCTTTTGACCACACTCTATTCTCATTGTTACTACAAAGTTGTCCCAACCGCATCCCGTGAATGTATTCATTCTAATGACTTTATCCTCCCACGGTTTTATTCTCTTGTGGCGAACTTGGAATGTCGACCATCGTAATGGAGTGTGAATGTGTTTTTCCAAATATCTTGTAAGAAGTCCCACGCACAATCGCAAGTAGCTTTAGGAATTTGTCAATTTAGATAATGTTTGAAATTGATAAGTTAGATATAGATTGTGTTTTTACCGTGAATCCTCGTGTATATGATGACAAACATCTGATCATTCTTGGTCCTATAGTACGCTGTCATACCGGACACTCGATCCATTTATGTCATATGCCGTAACATAAAAGTCTTCTTCCTTGCCTTATAAAATGGATTTTTGTTGTGTTATGAGGCACATTGGATGCAACAAAGGAAATCCATTCTTTGTCCGATAACACCCATTTGCCATCTATGTTTGTGACCTCTGCTTTGTAACGGTACCGCTATGGCCGCTCAAGTACAACATGTTGTTTGAGTCTTAAGTACTCAGAATACGTCTGTAGGATCTGCTTTGGTAATTTTAAAGTAAGTAATATGCAATTAATCCGCATTCTTAAATGCATTGTTTCAATGGCTTGTAGATAACGTAAAATTTGATGGTTTAGTTTACCGCATTTTCCGTGGTGTCATGAATGTATTCAAAAAGAAATTGTTGTGCCATCCTGTTTCCACATTAATAAATCATGAAAGTTAATATAAGTTTCGTTGCTAATAGTAATTGCTTATGGTGAAGGATGTGTTGACTTGTGAGATTAGTTTGTTGATTTACAATGGCAAATATTCTCGTAAGGAAGGTTAACCTATGAAAAGCAATTCCTAAGTTTTAATCCAATATTACAATATGAATATGAATTTTGTGAGAATGATTGTTGTGATAATATGTTAGTGGATTATGCTTTTACACTCAAACACAATAATGATCATACTTATTATATGAAATTTAATATAAACTTTAATAATCATGATAGGGTTTATTTAAGTTTTATCATACATCATTGTTATTAATATCGAGATTCATAATCAATAGGACAAAAATATGTTATACATGATTCTAAGTTGATTTTAATCCTATCATCGATGATCTATACATACACTATTAGGTTGCAAATCGAATATATAGATAAATCATATAAAAGTATGGTTAATTTACATATAAAAAGTGTTTTTGTGATTACCTTTATATCTTTGAAGGATTTCGTTATTGATTAACTTGATTTGGTAGAAGCAGATTTTGTTAGATGGTTATGTACGGGATGATGAGTTGTGAGTTTTAAAGGGTTTAGATGAATGTGTAGGTATTTGTATATAATATATATTCGTTTTTTTTTTTTAATTTAAATTAAAAAAAAAATTTGCCTATAAATAAATCTTTTCCTTTTGTATAAAATTTTGTACATTATTATATTTGTTATATGGTTTGAATAATTGATTTAGATTTAGTTAAAATTTTGAATTAAAATAAAGTTTTTGACCTCAATATATTGTTATTTTGGTTGTGCTTTTGTATATATATATATATATATAACAATTCATGAATGATTTTATTTGATTGAATTATATATGTTTGACCGTATTGTAAATGTAAATTCTTAAATAAGTATATCACGTTTTGTTATTTTGTTATAAGTAGTTAATCAAAACTTTTAATTGTTGAAGTTTATGATTTTTTACGTCAATTTCTTATATGTTATGTTAAAATATTGTTTTTAAGTTGTAACATTTGTTTTTATTGTATTATTTTATACATGATATGAGTTAGAATTGCATGTTAAAGTATATATATTGTTGTATAAGTAAAATAGGTAATCATTACCTATATTTTTATATAGATTAATTTATTGTTAGTACTTGTTAATTGTTAATTTATTTTGTTATACTATTATTTTAGTAGTATACTCAATATAACATCAAAACACTTGTTTATCTCCGATCATGAGCATCAAATATCCAGTACTCAATCGCTTTTTCTTTCCCCTCTTTAGATTTTAGTTTTATTGTTTTTAATCGAATGCCCGATATTATATCTTCTTTTTTTTTTCCTTAGTGATTGAGATTATGTTTAATATTATTGATTCTTGATGATAACTTGCTTTTGGTTAGTTCGGATATTGTTTTTATAACAATTTAGGGTTAATTTTAAGATTGTATATTTGCATGTCTTGTTTATTTTTAGTTTGTGAAACCCCTAATTTGGTAATTTTATCAGATTAAGATATTCTTATGTATTATTTTATTAGTTATTTATTATATTGTGATTTAAATTGTTGTATTCTATATTGTTCTTTGTTTATTGTTGTATCTAAATTTATTGTTTTGTTAGTTTAATAGTTTATGATCCTTTAGATTATTCATGTGTTTTATAAATCAGTTGTTATATGAATGTGAATGCCTCTCAAATCCATCATGTATTAAAGAATATGTTAAATACAAACATACTTAACATTCTTTGATTATCAAGACCTTTTAGTGATTACGACCATTAAGTATATACAGTGTAAACATACCTCCAATACTTTCATACAACAAGTCTTATAAGGTTTTTTTTAACTTTGTGAAGATAATAGTGTGATTTGTGTTAGTTTAATAGTTTATGATCTTTTAAATTAGTAATGTTTGAGCTAAGTCAGTTGTTAAATGAATGTGTTTCATTAAGTAGTGTTGTGCATTGTAGTTAGTAATGCTTTGTAACATATTGTGAATTAGTTTACCCGATCATAATTGATTTGTAAAGGATGTTATTTAGTTGTTAAATTGGGAATTTAGTTGGATTTTGTTATGTGTGTGTTTGTTGGTTTAGTGTTGGCAGTTGAGTTTTTATTGTTGATGTAGCTCAATATGGATTTGCTGTCATTAATGGTGGTGTGTTGTGTTTTGTATTTCCCGTTACTTATAAGTTGATGTGGTGTGTGGCGGAAAATGATTGAACGCAGCTTTATTATCAAGTCGATAGTAATACATATCGGAAGAAGTCGGTATATTTGTTGTGTTTAAACAGTTTTCAAATTTGACAAATAAAATCTTTTTGTTATTATGATGTTGTAATCGTGTTTATTAACAATGTTATGTTTTATTTTATTTCGTGATCTTCCGTTTGGTTCAAGAAGGTTTATATTAATGGCAAAACATTGGTTTATTTGACTAACAATGATGTAAGAAATTTAAGGTGTTGTTAAAGGAAAGAAAAGGACAATGGAAATTTGATAAAGAAACTTGGGAACACTTCATTAAGCTAAGTGTATATGAAGATATTACATTGTTACACTTTTAAACGAAAGTACTGGATACATATTATGTAAAAGGTATGATGCAAATGGTATTGAATCGGTGGTTATGGAACATTGAATGTATCAGAAGACTTGCAAGGTGCATTTGCTATAGTAGGTCATAATATAGAGGAATGTCCGGTATGTTGAATATAGCATATGTTATTTAACTAAATTAGAATGTTTGGTTCATTAAGTATATGATTCGATGGTGTTCATAATTTATTTTTGTGTTTTTTTCGTAGGTTCTACCATTCAATTTTCTTCCTTATGTAGGTAATAATGTTTTCGTGATTAAAGTGAATGGTTTTGAAGTTCAAGTGATGCATGGGCTTCAACCTTTTCCTGGACAGAACATAAATTATGGACATGCGTTTTCCGGATTGGATTGGGATGATGTTGTTCTTTTTGGAGGCTTTGTTCCTGGAAGAAGGATTGTATTGACTAACATTCTGAATAATAGGTTGAGTCTTATGAGTTTTATGGGTGATGGTCGCGAATTGACTACAGAAAAAGTTCCTCACACAGTATTGCATTTTGAACAACCAAAGCACATTTTTGATAACGGTAAGTATGCATAAGTTCATGAGTTTTGTTTGAAAATAATGTTTTTGAAGTGGGCTTACACGTTTTTCAATTTTGTTGGTAGATCCTCGTATGTTCCAAATATGTAATTGGCGTGGTCATGAGTTGGAACACAATGATGAGAATAGAACATTTTACACGAAGCTTTCATCGCTATGTGTTTGAGCAACACCGTCTTGTAAGTTTTCTTGAAACATTCCTTCTTTTATCAATTTCTTTTTGAAATGATTTCTTAATTAAGACGGTATTAGCTAATAATGTTATATCGGATTAATGAAGACAATACCGAGGATTTGTGAAAGCACAATCTATCCAATTATCTTCATGCATTGCTTGACACAAGACATTTGTATTCGTGGATGTTTCGCACCAAGATATCCACTCGTAAAGGCCATATCGGACAACTCATATTTCTTTTAAAGGTAATTGGAGGCAACTTTCTCGAGATTGGAATTTGCATCGAATCGGACATTAAGGTTTAAGTATGTGGCGGATGTTCCGATGAGCGAGAGTTTATATTTTTGGTGAAGAGCCAATATATATGCCTCTTTTGATGTTTGTTGAAGTA
Organism: Chrysanthemum lavandulifolium; assembly: GCA_022545495.1. Taxonomy (NCBI): domain Eukaryota; kingdom Viridiplantae; phylum Streptophyta; class Magnoliopsida; order Asterales; family Asteraceae; genus Chrysanthemum; species Chrysanthemum lavandulifolium. The sequence continues at coordinate 155,860,027 of CM040246.1, forward strand.
TGATTGTTTAATGGATTATTATGCTCGGAGGTTTTGTTTGGAACGATAATTTTATGTTGTCGATGGTTAATTGCTAGAAGTATGATATGGGTTATGGTACAATTAAATGTACTTATAATGGTCGATAAACGCTTTGTAGTTTTATGTATTGTGTATGAAAATATAATCACTATGGTTTGTATTTTTTGTGTTTGTTTGGTATTGTAAATTTTAATCTTCATTTGCAATTTTTTGTTTTTTTATTTTGGTATATTTTTATAGCTTATTTTTTGGTATAAACTTTTTTATATTAATGTTTAGTTTATGATATATCTTTTTATGTTATATACATTTTGATTGACAAAAATGTTTGATTTTGATACAAACTTTTTATCTTTTAATGATATATACATTTTGATTTGACAAATATGTTTGATTTAGAGGTTTTGGTATTATTTGTTATTTATGAGGTCAAAGTATATAATGTGTTTTAGTTGAGGGTTTTATTGAATTTGTTGATAAATTTCATGTTGATTGACATAAAGACGGCTTCATCTGATACTTTATTTAAGTCTACTTCTAAACTCGCAATATTCATTGCTACTATCACTATTGATAAATCAAAACAAAAATTTGATTAATTGCACAATTTAATCATAGGTCATCTTTAATCGTATTTTTTGTCTTTGCATTTATTCTTGCATTCATAGTTGATCCGTTAGATTTTATTTTGAATGCGCTTATTAATGTTATTTAGTAAATGTGATTATGATTGTGTTCATATATAGGGTTTTAATACTTGATTGATAATCAAATACTTCGTGATATATGAAATATTATTTTGCCCTGTTTTTGACCAAATATTGTTTCCATAATAATAATAATAGATCTAAGTGAAAGTTTGTTTTGTTTACAGGAAAATGACAACACAATTCTTGGTTGATTATAATCATGGGGAACATTTGGGTACTTTGGTATGTATTTTATTTCTGTTAATTGGTATATATGTGTGTTTGATATTTGATTTTTATTTATTGTTTCTATTTGTTTATGCAGATGCTTCCTGACTACTTTCACATAAACTATTATAATAATAAAAATTATGTTTATCTGATTAACAACAACATGATGAAAAGAAAAGTTTATATGAATCGTGTAAGTGGTAGTGACGAATGGTATTTTTCCTCGGGATTCATGGAATAATTTCATAGCCTCGAGTGGTTATTTGAATATAAGAATGATACATTTCATTAAGGAGGTGTCGACACATTCTATGTTACGGCTTATGAGGAAGATGGAACGAGTTCGGTGGTTATGGTATTATTCACACATGTAATGTAAAAGTTAAATGTGTTGGTGAAGTTGGAAATGATACTAATCTATCTCCTGTAATACTGCTTTTGTAGTTTTCCTCTGCTTTGTTTTAATTTTAGTTATAGTTTATAATTTCATATATACTTATATATATATATTTTATTCAAGTGGTTTCGCTAGAGTTTCGCAAGATGTTGATAGAAATGAGTTTGTGACACGTTTTTCGACATTGAAATACTCGCTGAGGCAAGGCAAGGTATTATTCCCGAACGAGATGATACCATTGGATTTCAATTCAATGTGCATTGGAATACTGATTGTCGTCATGCGAATCGATGGTTGGCGAACGCGTGTGCTTACTAAGACAAATAGGAATGATATTCGGATTTCTTTAATGAGGTTTGATGATGATGGATTCCAACTTATTCATGAAGCAAACTTCCCACTCGGCTTGCCTTTTGCAAGGTCATGATGAAAATGAATCGGTGATAAATTATAATGGGTATTGCAATGAAATAAGTATGTGTTTCAAATACGACCGCTCAAATAGTTATGTGTTATTCTTTATTTGACTTGTATTTCTTGTTTTTAAGATGAGAGGTTGCTTCATGGTTGTAATCGGATAGACCATGCCGGACATTTAATCAAGAATCTACATTTACCAACGACTTTATCCGTTTGTGCTTGATTATGGTAGATTGGTAAGGATATTTTCTTTATTGAAATTCAAAATCTTGTATGTTTGACATATATTTATTACTCTATAAGTTTGAAGATATCTTCTTTGTATATTAAAAAAAAAAAACATGTTGCTCATTATTGCAGACTATGAGCCTGTTTGGCAGGAGCTTTTTCGGGAGCTGTTAGCTTTTTGTTACAAAAATAATCTCATTTAAATTAAGTAGCTCCGTTTGGATACATTAACTTCAAGCTTTTATTTCAAACAAATAGCTCTAAATGAAAAGCTGATTCATGAAGCTTTTTAAACATCTTGAGTCATAAAACTTTAAATTACTGATATACCCTCCAAACATTTGTCTACAATTAAAAATATGTCCTTTTATGTCATTTTACATCTTATAATCACATTTAACAGCTAACTTACCAAACACTTTTATTGAAAAAAACAATGTTAACAGCTTTGCAGTTAACAGCTTACACCACACAGCTTACAGCTAGTTTTGCCAAACATACTCTATATCGGCTCGTTTTGTGGATGCTAATCAACTTCAAGGTTTTCAACATGCAATTTTAAGAAGGATGGATACAGAAGGCGTGTAGTTTTGAAATTTGAATTTCATCCGGAAAGTCCATGGAGAAATGATCACATGACATCGAGGACTAATTGGAAGATTCTTATTTGGAATTTAACTTTCCAATGAACAAAATGATTCGGTTTCAGCTTGTTGGAACCACACTTGATCCTGCTTTTGAAGTCGAGTTGTTCAATGGTCCTATTCCGTTGGTTCCTATATTTGATGTTTGCTGAGATGATGTGAGGTTCGTTCTTGATGTTGTGATGTGTTTAAGAACATGGTAGTTCATAGTTTGTTGTGGTTGATGTTGTTTCTTTTGGCATGTTTATGATGGATATTAGTGCTAATGTTATGCGTAGGGTAATAGCGAGGAATTAAAGAATGTATTTCAGAACTCTTTTTTTTACTATGTAAAATGACGATATGGTTATGCATTAGGTTTCATGGTATGTGAAATGTTATTATGTTTTATGTGTAGATATGTTGTTTATATATTTCATCGTTGTGATTTGTAACTTAAATCATTAATTTAGAAGCCACCAAATTAGTTGTTCCAAAGATAGATTTTATTCACTTTGTTGAGACTCATGTAGTCTCAACAAACACAATTAAAATGACAATATATATCTCTCCAATGTTGCCTAGAACAATGGTTCCAAAATGACTTGCAAATGTAACTTTCAAACAAACACAATTAAATGACAATATATCTCTCCAATGTTGGCTAGAACAATGGTTCCAAAATGACTTGCCAACAAAACTTTCAAACTAAAACACAATATTCAAGATAAATAAATAATCCAAACAAAACAATTTTAAAAATATACAAAACACTATATTTACATTCCAACTAAAACTATCTACTAAAGTGTTTCAGATAATTTTTTTTGTGAGTTGTTTTAACCATCCAAATCTTGTATTCCGCTTTTAATTATTCATCCGCATCACGTGCTATATTTTCACACTTCTTGATTGATTATCACTTGTTGAAAGACAAAATAATCAATGACTTATAAACAAAGTATAGATCATATAATCAAAAACATACCTTCCGAATATCATAAACTTTTACAATGATTGTTTATTAATGAAATAAAATCAAAACATTTAAACAATATACAATAACGTATAAAAACAATCATATATAAATTAATCATCAACAACATACCTTATGAATATCGTATAAAAATAAAAATATGGATCATATATATATATATATATATATATATATATATATATATTAATCAAAAAATAACTTTAGCATCTCCTAAACGTCTTTGTCAACATAACAATACAAACAATATAAACAATATGGATCATATATATAATAATAAAAGCATAACTTCGAACCTCCTAAACTTTTACCATGATTATTTACTAATGGAATAGAATCATTACAAATAAACATTATACAATAACTTACAAAAACAATTATATATAAATTAATCAATTAACAATGTGAATCATATATACATAATAATCAGAAACATACCTTCTAAATCTCTTAAACGTCTTTGTGGCTGCAACATACATTCTGAATATATAAATTAATCAATAAACAATATGGGAACAAATAATCAATGACTTATAAACACAATATAGATCATATAATCAAAAACATACCTTCTGAATATCATAAACTCTGAATCTCCTAAACGTCTTTGTGGCTACATAACAATAAAAACAATATAAACAATATGGATCATATATATATATAATAATCAAAAACATTTATACAATAACTTACAAAAACAATCATATATAAATTAATCAATAAACAATATGGATCATATATATATAATAATCGAAACATACCTTCTAAAACTCCTAAACGCCTTTATGGTCAAGATACATTTTGAATATAAAAATTAATCAATAACAATATGGGAAAAAATAATCAATGACTTATAAACACAATATAGATCATATAATAAAAAATAGAGTAAATTGCATTTTTGGTCCCTAAGGTTTAGTCAAATTAGTCCCTAAGGTTTGAAAGTCTGAATGGTGGTCTCTCATTTTAAACGTTCTTTGCATGTTTGGTCCATGATCAACACCAAATGACGAAAATACCCTCGCTCTTCTTTTGTTTCTATTTTCTTTCATATTTCTTACATAAATGGTCCCTTTCTTGTCTTGGCTTTACAAAATTCGTCCAGATTTTTTTTTTTTTTTTTTTTTTATTCTTTAAAATTAACTATTACAATTAGTATTATTTTTAATTCAAAAATATTCAAAAGATTCAAAAATGTTAAAGATATTCCAAAAAATTAATTTTTTTACATAATTTTTTAAATTCAATAAAAATTCCAAAATATATTCGCCTCTTTACGCTTTTTTGGATTTTTACGTTTCGTCCGCTTTTTATGTGTTTTCAATTTTTTTACGTCGTCTGCTCTTTTACGCTTTCAACATTTTTTAATGTTTTCGTCCGCTTTTTACGCTGTACTGCTTCTTTTACGCTTTAGTCCGTTCTTTTACGCTTTCGTCCGTTGTTTTGCATTTTCGCCTTTTTGTTTTCGCCTCTTCTTTTACGCTTCGCTTTTTACGCTTCGCCTAACGAAAAAAGAGACGCTTTTACGCTTACGTCTAACGTAAAGAGACGCTTTTACGCTTCGCCTAAAAACGCCTCTTTTTTACGCTTCGCCTAAAAACGCCTCTTTTTACGCTTCGTCTAAAAGAACGCCTCTCTTTTCTTTTTTCTTTTGCTTTTTACGCTTCGCCTAAAAATGTCTCTTTTTAACGCTTTTACATTTTTTACGCTTCGCCTAAAAACATCACTTTTTACGCTTTTTTACGCTTCGCCTAAAACGCCTCTTTTCTTACGCTACGCTTTTACGCTTCGTCTAAAAACGCCTCTTTTTAACTTTTTTACGTTTCGTCTAAAACGCCTCTTTACGTTAGACTAAAACGAAAAGAAAGAGACGAAACAAAAAGGCCGAAAATGCAAAACAACCGACTAAAACGTAAAAGAATGACGAAACGTAAAAAACGGACGAAAACATAAAAAAAAAAAAAAAAAAAAAGTTGAAAACGTAAAAGAGCGGACGGCGTAAAATGACGAAAACGTAAAAGACGCTTGAAAACATAAAAACATACGAAACGCATAAACCCGTGAAAAACGTAAAAAGGACATAGATGTAAAAAGCAGAAGAAAACGTAAATAAACGGTTGAAAACAACGGACGAAAACGTGAAAACGTAAAAAAATGGACGAAAACATAAAAATAGCGGAAAACGTAATAAAAAGGGTTGAAAATAAAAGAAAATGGACGAATACATAAAAAACGGACGAAAACGTAAAAATCCGAACAAAAACGTAAAGAGACGAATATATTTTGGACTTGTTTCTTCGAATTAAAAAAAAAATATGTAAAAAAAAAAGACAGTGACCATTTATGTAAGAAATATGAAAAGAAAATAGATACAAAATAAGACAGGGGTATTTTCGTCATTTGATGTTGATCAGGGACCAAACATGCAGCAAACGTTTCAAAGTGAGGACCATCGTTGCACTTTCGAAACCTTAGGGACTGAACCTGCAATTTGGCTAAACCTTAGGACCAAAAATGCAATTTACTCTAAAAAATATACCTTCTGAATATCATAAACTCCGAATTTCTTAAACGTCTAATACAAACAATATAAACAATATGGATTATATATATATAATAATCAAAAACATAACTTCTGATTCTCATAAACTTTTAACATTATTATTTACTAATGGAATAGAATCAATACAAATAAACATTATACAATAACTTACAAAAACAATCATATATAAATTAATCAATAAACAATATGAATCATATATATATAATAATCGAAAACATACCTTCTAAATCTCCTAAACGTCTTTGTGATCGCAACATACCTTCCAATATATAAATTAATAAATAAACAATATGGATCATATATATATATACAATGATCGAAACACACCTTTAAATATCCTAAACGCTTTTTGTGGTCGCAACATACATTCTCAATATCATGCGTAACCTACAAAACATCACAATAATACAAAAACAATTCAAACAATATAAATAATATGAATCATAGATATATAATAATCAAAAATATAACTTCTGAAACTCCTAAACGTCTTTGTGGATGCATATATAGCTTAAAGATTAGGATAAAATTTTATAGAATCATACATAGAATCAAATTGTTAACACGTCCTAAATATAAGCCTATAATATATCACAATATATATTTTCCTAATATATCCGCATATAATTAAGGAGATAAATATGATCAAAAAAGTAAGAAACATTTATACCATTACAAAAACAGTCGTGTATATATATTTTGATTTGGAATATGTAACCAAAAGATTCATTAGCCTAATTGGTTAATTGAGGCATTTAAACATTATCAAACAAATGCAGGTTCGAACCTCACCAATGTACATTTTTTGTATTAAAATCTAACATGCATAACAGATTAACACATGCCAACGTGGCATTACGTGGCAATGACTGGACAAAACGTGGCATTGACGTGGCATTACGTGGCATTTCGGGTATTTAATGACATCATGTACATTTTGTTATATATATGTTATAGGTATATATAATCAGAAGTTTGGACTCCATCACGCAAGTTTTTGAAATTTGGCGCGCGCTTGGTCTGTCATTTTACGTGCCCCTTTTTACACAACCGATGCATTTACTCTTTTACACCAAACTCACCAATCTCTACCCGATCCATTTAATTCTTTTTCCACAAATTATACTTCTTCTTCTTCATTTCAAAACCTATCTTATATCTTTCCATTATCCATTTAAAATCTAACTTTCATACACAATTTTGTATGCACTTGCAATTCGGAAAAAGTTTTATACCCGAAATTATTTTGTTTTTCCTATCTATTTTTTGTTTTGTTGACCTACTATATTCGAAACTTTTGGTTTTTATCTTGTGGTGCGCGTTCTTTTTCACGTGAGGTGCGCGAGGTTTGTGCTATAGGGTTGGTTTTGGTGTGCTAATTGTTATTTTAAGCGCCAAATTGTTTTGGTCCTCACGTTTCGTGCTTTTTGTTGGTCCCCGTTAGTTAACTAAGAAATGACTCAAGAGGAAGCACATTTAGAGATATACATGATTGTTGGTTTGTTTATTAAATTTGCCATGCAAAGATGATCTGGTGTGCACCAAATACACGTGTCATTGTTGTATTGGTTTGTTAATTAAATCATTGCGCGCAAAGGTATCATTCGGCGCACAAAAATGTTGTCTTGTGCGCTAATACACGTGTTCATATTTTTTCTTTTTCGCTTAGCCGAATGAATAAAGTGGCCGAGAGGTTTGAGCGCCCTACAAAGCCTCAAGACTATGTTTATCGGGAGGTTGACAACCCAACCCATTAAAAATACATACAAATATAATACTTTTATAATTTTGTATACAATTTTTATCAGAATCTAGATCACTTTGAACCCAAGATTCTCAACTCACAACCGACTTTGTGGCTTTTTTTTCCTTTTTGTTTTTAATTTTTAATATTTAGATAGATTGGTTGGGTTGTTGATAAACGATGAAAAAATATAGATTATTAGATGTATTAATCACAGAGTGAAAAGAAAAATAATATTTTATCAAGAAATCGAATCAGAATGATTGTTGATAAAGATACCAAGTCATGGCGAATACTCCATTTGTTACGCTTAAAATCCATTTAAATAATACAAACAATTATGACACGCAATCAAAAGTGATAAAAATGAAAATACGATCCAATTAATACGGTTATTTGTGATAATACCCTACTAAATACCGCTAGACCTGTAATTTTCACTATTTCTTATGCATAAATGTTGTAAACCTATTAAACACCGTATATATAGTGTAGAAAGTTGAGATCCTCCTTTGGGGGCAACATAGTCAATTTTCAGTAACAAATTTGAAACACCATAAATATACCCATAATCGAACATTTTTCATTGCACTCAAAGTCCAAAATCCAATCAATTAAAACCACGACCATGCCCGGTGCACTGCAGTGGAATTCTCCAATACCATACCTATTTGGTGGCATGTTTCTAGTGTTCATCCTGATATCATGTGCATTGATCATCTTAGCATGCTCTTACAAGAAAGCATATTCAGGTGATCATAATCGTGGTGACGACGAGAAGCCATCTTCATGCGTGTGCAAAGAACATCTATCATTGGAATTGGAGCCGGAGATTGTCATCGTCATGCCCGGAGACACCAATCCCACTTACCTTGCGAACCCTCTCCCAACAATGTCTCATCTACAACAAGTTTATGTGAGTGCGGTGCAATCATAATAGCACTCATGCACCGGATCCATCTGAACTCTGCAGTTAAGTTGAAGCTAGTGTGTGTATACATGGGTGAGGATTGAATTTCTTTGTTACGGGATGCTAGTCGGTATATAGATGGAGTGTACTACTACATGGTAGAAGAACAATATTTATCAACGTCCAAAATCTGTTGGTAAACACAAATTGCGAGTGTGTTAAACTATATTTATTGAAGATAATCCCATTGCGGACCTGGATTCGACGACTCTCCTACTGCTAGTGCCTTCTCGAGCCCAAGAGACTGGCCAACAAAGAGAACTCATAGAGCGACCGAGCCAGTAGCCCACCTCCCTCCGACAGTCCAAGTTAAGATGCTACCGCAAGATAAAGAAAAGTGTTATATGATGTGTGTGTAACGTGCGAAGTTACCGTCCTTTAGAAGAAGATCCAACCCTATATTTATAGGGTATGGATTAGGGTTTAGGCGTAAAATGTAGGCAGATCCGCTGCGCTCGACCCATTCCCTACCAACCGACCATACGTCAACAAAACTAATTAAGAGTTGTTGTATTGGAAATATTATACGTACTCCTTGTTTGACAAAATCTAAACTTGTAATGCTCCTCTTGTTGATCATTGCATAACAAATTAAAACTTTGATTATGCATGAGATGATGAGACACACCTTCTTTATAATACTTGATCACTCTCAATATGTGAAATGTTTCGATCTACTAAGTGTCAAATCATTAATCCTATTTTTTATGTTGGGATGAAAATACTATTGATGTGCTAAATCTAGTCTTAATATTTATAAGGAAACCAACTCAACCAAAAAGCTAACACTTATGGGCAGTGTACCCGGTCGCTTATAGCCTAGACTTGGTAACTACGGGGTCGTTCGGGAGGAGCGAAAAACTTATGTGATGAACTAGTGGAAATGACAATAACCTAATACACTTAAAGGGGCAGGGGGGTCAATATGAGAGATTGACACGATTAAAATGATTAAAAGTAAATAACAAAACGGTGAAATAAATGGCAAGTGTGAAATCAAATAAGGAAAATGGGTTATAGCCGACTTAATTCCCAAGTTGTCTACATGATTCGCTTATAAGTGCAATAATCTAATGAATACCCTTGTTGGTGATTTCTAACGCAATCTACATTAGATGGTATGAATATCGATAAGTTAACATGATGGTCACGGGGTGCTAACTATCTGAATCACGCTTTAAGTGCTTCAACTAATCTATGCGATTTATCTTGGCAAAACTAAGGGTCGTAGTTTTTACCTAATACACTCGATGGTCATCTATATGAGATTACTAGCATTTAGTTACACGTTTGTTACTTATTGATACTTTATCTGCCTATGTTCTGTGTTTTACAGAAAATAGACCGGGCGTGAAACACATGGTATTGATACTTTATCTGCCTATGTTTTGTGGTAGAGATAAGAATATAAGCATGAGATAAGAATCTAAACCTTCTGTGTATGCGCAACAAGTTCAATGGGCTCATATTTTGTCTAAGCGAGGCTTCTTTTTATGTTATGAAAAGAAAACTCATACAAATATGCTCGAAAAAGTATCGATACTGAATATTGCGTGTTTCATGCCCAACATGCCTAGCATATATCTGACACTTTTCAGAAAAACCCAAAGTACCATTCTGTGAAATTTTTCAACATGTGCCCAAAGCATACGTTAAGATACCAAAGCGACACCGGTCCCTACAGTAAAATAACACAGGGATCCACAAAATTGTACTTTTACGTTTTCGTCAGTTGTTACCTTGACCATAAATATTTCTAACCTGAGTCGTGGAATTTGTACTACATGTGTTTGACTTGTATTACGGAGGGTTATCTTATTAGTACCCATTGGCTCACCTTTGGGTAATTTTTACATGGTCCACTTTTTTTTTATAATATTACACAAATTTTTATCAGTTTTTGTTATGTATTTCTGTTAATTTAATACTTTTGACTTATTAAACTTTATATTTTAATTCGACTTTCAATTTTGTAGTTTTTTAATACAAACAAAATTATAAAAATAAATAAATAAATAAAACGGGTTTCCAAATATAACCTTGAAAAAATTACACGCTTAGTCCTATAAGATACCCCAATAACAACTTTAGTCCTAAGTCGCTTTTTATTACACCACGATACCTATTTTTGAAACCTTGCACGATTTAGTCCCTATTTTGGATGAGCGTTAGTTAAGTCCGTTAAGTATTTTGCGTCATAGTCCTTCGTTAAAATTTTTGCAATCGTAGTCCTTATTTTTAAAATATAGTTTTCCCGCCAGTCCCTCCGTTAATAATAGTTATCGCCCGCTTTTTACATTTTTGTCCGCTTTTATCCGTTTCGTTTGTTTTATCCGCTTTCCCCTTCTTTTCGCTTTTAAATCCGCTTTTATCTGTTTTGTCGCTTTTTTATCCGTTTTCGACCGCTTTTTACGCTTTTATCCGTTTTCCTCTCTTTTTTTACGCCGCCCATTTTTTATGTTTTGTCTGCTTTTATCCGATTTCGCTCGTTTTTATCCGCTTTCCCATTTTTTACGTTTTTGTCGGTTTTACTTTTGCGCTCGTTTTTATCCTTTTTACGTTTTGTTTGTTTTTTCCTTTTGCGTTCGTTTTTTATCCCTTTTTTACGTTTTTGTCTGTTTTTTTCCTTTTGCGTTCGTTTTTATCCGTTTTTTTACGTTTTTCTTTGTTTTTATCCGTTTTCGTTCGTTTTTATTCACAAAAAATATTCAAAAAAAAAATTAGATTTTATTCACAAATTTGAAGAAAAAATTTCAAAAAAATTTGAAAAAATAAATTGGAAAAAAATAATTTGAAAAAATAAAAAAATTGAATAAAAATTTTAAAAAAATTTGAATAAAAAATATTTTCAAATATGCTTTGTTTAATTAAAAATATTTTAGAAAAAATTTAAAATTAAAAAATATTTTCGAAATATTTTTATTTTAATTAAAAAAATTTGAATAAAAAATATTTTTTTTTTCAATATTTAAAAAATATTTTGAAAATATTTTTTTTTTAAAAATATTTGAAAAATATTTTTTTAAATAATATTTGAAAATATATTTTTTTTAAATATTTGAAAATATTTTTTTATTCAATTTTTTTTAAATATTTTTATTCAAATATTTTTATTTTTTCGAAAATATTTTTTTCCAATTTATTTTTCAAATTTTTTGGATTTTTTTTAATTTGTGAAAAATTCCAATTTTTTGGAATTTTTGTGGAAAAAACGAACAAACGGATAAAAAGATAAAACGTAAAAAAGGATAAAAACGAACGCAAAAGGAAAAAATGCATAAAACGTTAAAAACCGGGCAAAACGGATAAAAACGAACGAAAACAGATAAAACAAACAAAAACGTTAAAAATGGGCGAAACGTAAAAAAGGGACGAAAACGGATAAAACGTAAAAAAGGTCGAAACGGATAAAACCGACAAAAACAGATAAAACGGACAAAACGGACGAAAAACGAAAAAACGGGAAAAACGGATAAAACAAACGAAACGGATAAAACGGACAAAATGTAAAAACTAAGCGATAACTATTATTAACTGAGTGACTAACCTAAAACTATATTTTAAAAATAAGGACTAACGGTGCAAAATTTTTAACGAAGGACTAACAACGCAAAATACTTAATGGACTTAACTAACGCCCATCCAAAATAGGGACTAAATGCGTGCAAGGTTTCAAAAATAGGTATCTGTGGTGTAATAAAAACGACTTAGGGACTAAAGTTGTTATTTGAGGTATACCATAAGGACCAAACGTGTATTTTTTTCTATAACCCATTACGGACTAATTATTAGTTCACATCGTAGGGTAAACCGATCTATAACACGAGTAAGCAACAACTTTAGGCATTGGTAGTGGCTCCAAGGTAAAGCTTTTAAAGCTAGATTTAAGGCATTTTATATGTATATAGTCCGTCACATATTTTCTTAGTCATCATCTTTAGGTCTCGATATATTAAAACACCCGATTACTAAAACTACTAAAAAAATTATGAATGTTTGCTTAGTTTTTGTTTACTTTTAAGGTCAGACTAAGTCTTTATTTGAGTTTAAAAATGAACTAGGTCTATTTTTTTATTTTTTTTTACTATTTCAAAAAGATGGATTAAGCTCATTTAAGTTATAGATTCTAATAACTTTTGGCCAAAACTGTAAAAGAATTAAACGTTTTAAAAATCGTTTATAAAATAGTGCCTAAAGGAACGAACAAGAATAAGCTATTTTTTAGCAAACAAGCATGAACACCAATTTCCGTTCATTTAAATGTTCATATTGATTTGTTTGTTGTGTTAAACCTATACTTACGAACATGAACAAGTCTTGTTCATGACGTTGGTTCGGTTCTTTAGCCTTAATTCTAGTTATCATTAATACGAGTTTGGGTTTTCTCTTCTTTATATTGTTTATGTTTGATAGTTGGATGTTCTATTAATCCAGTAAATCGAAAAGCTACTGTTACACAGGAAAAAAATCGAAAATGCCTCATTTTTTTAGGCCTCTGAAAAGCTTGAGCCGCCCATGAATTTCTAAGGTGCGTTTAGTTTTTAAGTCGGGGTGGTTTAGATTTGGAATCGGTGTAAAAGTTGAATTTGACATATGTTTTGAAACGCCCCAATTTTTTTTAAATAGTCATAGCCGCTACGCCGTAGAGTCTACTTAGCTTGTATGCCATACAGCCTCTACGCCGTTGAAGGTACGGTTAACAAAACCAAAAATCAATGCACTTTTTAATTTTTCCAAAACAAGACATGTATGACCCAAAATCTATTTAAACTTCAAACATACATTCTATACATCACAAATACTTTGTTCTAAGTACTGAATTCACTTATATAGATTCGGAAATACTAATTTACCAAAACAAGGGTGATATTTCAAACACTCCTTTTTACCCATTTTGCATTCTTTGAACATAACACTTTCATTCATATTCAACTTCCAGAAATGTTTGACTCTAAAACATACGAGAACCCAAAAAAAACATTAGTTTACAAAGACTCAGGGTTTAACTTATTATGTAGCATGGTTATTTATTATTGTTTGCCTACACTCAAGCGGAAAGTACTTCCATTCATTGCTTCAATCCTTAAGGCCTTTTACAATTCTCAAATTCGGTCATTTCTTAAATTATATATGCATCATATTAGTTCATTCATGGCATTTCATTTCACATTTAACGCGTAATTTTATATTTAAATAAACGTTATCGCGTGAGTTATTATTTTAAATATTTAATCCGTTACTTTCAAAAATGATCCCGACATATTTTTATACTTACATTTAGTTGTAAAACTATATTTTGAGTTTACCTAGTGTTTTAAATTTATTTGGTATATAAATCGTTAAAGTTATATTATTACGACGTTTTTCTTAAAAATTATCACGATAATTATTTTATCACTCAAATTTCACAAGGAATGTATTTTACAATTTTTATTATCTCATTACATTCTATTTTGATCTATTAAAATTTACTTGTACCAAAAATTACCATTTACCTTTACTTATACATTTTCTCTACACTTTACTTACAACTTTTTCTTACAAATTATACAAGTATATACACATTATATTTATAAAAAAAAAAAAAATATATTTTGAAACATACCTCCCCAAAAACCGGTTCTAGGGGAGGTGGTGCATTATGGTTTGGTGAAATTTTTCTTTGATAGTTAGATATATACTCCAAATAAAAAATCAACTCATTCATTCATTTCATTTCAATAATTCATAAGTTCAAGTAAAATTTTTCTCTCTTTTTCTTCTCCATCAAACCGCCATCATAGGTTTTAGCAAGGGATCATCAAAAAATTTCAAGCTCAAGTTAATTACAATCTAGATAATACTCTTTATTAGGTTTTGAAATAAAACCAAGAGTGTTTAGGTTTAACCTTGTTCTTTGCACCTCATCATATTCACTTGTAAGCATGTTTCTTTCATTTTCATGTTTCCTTATCATTTCATATGTATCTTTTCATTTTTGAGCAAGCATGCAAGACATGTGTTGTTTATACCATTTTACTTGATTTTAGAGTTATATATATATTATGGTCATCCTATAATTATCCCCTTGGTATTCATTGGTCTTGATGGTGATTAGGAACCCATGACACCCTAAGAAGGTGTATGGTAGGATTAGATTAGCTTTGGAGTTGATTTGAAGGGATTAGAATAGGTTTTGTCCGAGAAAACTATTTTCGATAACTATAAAATAGGTTCTGTCCTTGTTTTAATTTTCTGGAAAACCGACAGTAGGCACGACTTTTGGCCTTGATATTTAGAAAATATACTTTAAAACGAATCCGTGGCGCTTGAACGGATAAAACGGAGTTATAACGAAGAAGTTATGGATTTTACAAGTTTGACGACGAAAAATATACTTTTCGAAATTTCAAGATACTATATTTTTCTTTTCGGTCAAAACGAGCCTTAAGCTTCACAAATTATTTCGACTTATCAAAAATATATTAGTATACTTTGATACGGCTAAGGACGATTATACGTGAAAACGGATTTGAAACGACAAAGATATGCACGTTTTCATAAACTTGCCGTAACTATTATTTTCGAAAAACTATATTATTTTACGATACAAGTGTTACGGTAGTCATAACGTCCATGTTGAGGGCTGTTTTAACAAGGTTGTGAAACTTTTGGAACGAAATGTCTTCTAGTAAAATCAAGTTCACCGAGCATATTTTTCAAAACAATTAGCCGTTTGTATAGCGGAGTTGTAGTAAATTATTTACGGATGTTCAAACTTGGCGAAACTCACTTTTTACACTACAATTAGCCAAAATCACCATCTTTAACCCTTATTATCTTTATGTTCGAGACCTTTTGACGAAAACTCCTGAATGAAACTTCTAGATTTCGATACAAACTTTCCAAAACCGTCGAGTTCGTTCTCTAACGATCGACGACACCATTTTACGACTAGTTTTCCAAAGCCATTTTTGTTAATTTCATGAAAATTCCGACGACATTGTTTTGCGACGAAAAGTGAAAATTTCACTATAAATCATTATAAAACCATTGTAGGATGACATTTTGACGTAAAACTTGTAAAGTGATTTTGAAGGGTCAAGACGTCAAAAGAGTATTTTTCGACGATAAGTAATATTTTCAAAACTCGCAAATGGTATAAATAACATACGAAATGCATGCATAACATTACATTGCAACTCATTACATATCATATCATTCGTAATAGGTCCCGGTTAAAGCATCACATTATACCTCGTGTACTCACTCTTGTCATCACACCGCTTTACCAAGTGAGTAATCACAACCCCTTTTTTCCGCTTTTACTATATTTTGGGGCTAAATGCATGAACCTTTCTTGAGCTAAATTGTTTACTACTTTTATTAACTAGTTTGACTAGAACTTGTGAACTCGAATCAAATCCTTGAACTTAATTACGAACCTATTACTTATTTGAACTTATTGAACCGTACATGCTATGACCCTAAAAGTCTCGCCTTATTGGTGGAGCGTACAAAGTCTCCCCTGTTCGGAGCATCACTATAAAGTCTCCCATGTTCGGAGCATCAACTTAAAGCCTCCCCGGTCCGGAGCAAAATGTCTCCCTATGGGAACGGAGCATTTTCAATTTAAGTCTCCCTGCTCGAGCAAAGGCAAAGTCTCCCATGTTCGAGCATCACTATAAAGTCTCGCCTTATTGGTGGAGCGTTCTCAATAATTCTCGCCTAGGTGGTCGAGTGACAAAGGAGTCTCCTTGTTGGAGCAAAGGCAAAGTCTCCCATGTTCGAGCATCCCGAATTATTATATACGTGGTACTATATTGTGAACTATTATGACCGCTTATACTTGACTTTTAGACATACTACTTTTGGCGGTGGGTTGTGAACACACAGTTGCAAGTTTTGTATGGGCGGAACTTGAACCGAGTGGATTTACAATGCCTTTGCTTTATGGACCATTTTCGTCGACCGAAAGCTTTGATTATTTCTTACGAGTTTTCCTATTTTGTTAAGCGTGTTTACTCACCAACTATTTTCATAGTTGACCCGTTTTTCTCTCATGCATTTCAGGTGATCGTTAGTAAGCTTTTTCTACCAAGTCTTGCATAATGAAGCTTTCACTTGTCAATATGAATCATTATGTATAAAACATAATATTTTGGAATCTAAGCTTTGTAATATATTCGCCGACGTCGGCTAAACTGGTATTGTAATGGTGTAATATTTCTTTTAAATATTAATGTTGGTATGTTCTATTATCTTGTGCTTATGTTCCTCCGTTACACTCGTGTTTCCGCCTCCGTGAGGTGTGATGATTGGTACCAGAGCCAAAGGTTATAGAGAATGCCGATTTTCAAAAATAAAAATCACAAATATAACCGAATAAATTTTTTTTTTATATTATTTTATTAAACATTGAACACCATTCGAGTCAACTAGTCCTATCGTTGATCGTTACTCATAAATTATACATAGCCCGATCAACTATGTCTAATTTATGAAGAACCATGCAATGATAAGAGTGGTAGTTTTAAATCATGTTTAGTCGAGTCTTTAGAGTCCGGTCACCAAGTTGCATTGGTCGGGTGGGTATGCATAGCATGTTTTACGCTCACGCCTACATTACCGCACCTTGTTCATATCTTCTCTTTTCCATCTTTCGACTTGTTAGACATAGCATGTCTCTGCTCTCGCCATGTTTCGATCACTATAACACATTACCACCGCTCGCACCTCATCCGACTTCGCTCGAATGTCGCTTACTCAACCCGATGTTTTGGTCCTCTCAGAGGATCATGGCCGCAAGAAACACACGCTCGTGAGGTAGCAACAACGACAACCCAAACAACAATGACAATCCAAACAACAACGCTCACTGGAATAGCGGACCTACTCACCCAAATTATAATACATCTCGATGCTAGACGAACCAACAACGGAGAAGGTACTTCAAACAATGGACGAAAGCGACAGAGGATCACCAGGAAGCCGAGACCGTAATCAAGAAACAAGAGGCGCGAATAACCCGTAACTATGGGCGACCAACCAGGCGCAAAGGATATGCAGTCCACATCCTTTGTGTACTCGATGTAATTATCATCACTTAGAGATCGCCAAAGTGTGGCAAATGTGGACAGACGGGCCACTTCGCGAAATTGCTCAAACAGAATCGGAAATCAAGGATGAGAAAAGCATGTTACGAGTGTGGAAGTCTAGATCACCTTCGCAATACCGCCCAAAGTCGAAAAGAACTCCCAATCAAGGAGGTAATCGTCCAAACTCGGCGTTGGCAATAGAAGGCCCACAAGATCGAACATTGAAATTCCTCCCGCACGTGGTCGAGCATTCTATCCGGGCACCGAGGAAGCCCGCAACGCGTAACGGGTACATTCTTTTGAACAACTACCTTATTTCATTCGACATGATTTTGAGTGCATAACTTCCTTCCAATCTTTACCACGCTCACGACATTGATTAATTTGAGACCTATTGATATCGACCTTAGTTGTTATATATTTTGTTGATTTGATTTGATTGTGTAAGCAAATCCAATATCGAGCGAATCTTTCAAAAGACTTCATTCAAGGATGTTGATTCCTATCTTTCTAACAACTTGTTTCCTAGCTTGATCTAGTGACGCTCTTGTTTGATGAGTTGCGAAAATCAAGCTAAGAGACAAGTTTACTCAAGTCGGTTTAGTTTAATCTCATGACGCTCTTGTTTGATGAGTTGTGGGATTAAATTAGAATCGACTACCTAAAGGTCTTTTGAGAGCTACGCTCGATATTGGGCAAGTTTACCCTATCCAATCTAATCACGGCACGCACTTAGTTGAATGGGGAACCCATGACGCATGGGCATTGATATGATCATTTAGACTGCTCGACGAGCATGAACTTTAGAACTCTTGTCGAGGTTCGGACCATAGTATCGTTAATCGAATCACGGGACGTGATTCCACGACATGGGAAGAATGTCACAATTCTCAAATTCGGTCATTTCTTAAATTATATATGCATCATATTAGTTCATTCATGGCATTTCATTTCACATTTAACGCGTAATTTTTTTTTATAAACGTTATCGCGTGAGTTATTATTTTGAATATTTAATCCGTTACTTTCAAAAATAATCCCGACATATTTTTATACTTACATTTAGTTGTAAAAACTATATTTTTAGTTTACCTAGTGCTTTAAATTTATTTGGTATATAAATCGTTAAAGTTATATTATTACGACGTTTTTCTTAAAAATTACACGATAATTATTTTATCACTCAAATTTCACAAGGAATGTATTTTACAATTTTATTATCTCATTACATTCTATTTTGATCTATTAAAACTTACTTGTACCTAAAATCTTACCATTTACCTTTACTTATACATTTTCCTACATTTACTTACACTTTTCTTACAAATTATAACAATATATACACAATATATATTAAAAAAAAAAAAATATATATTTGTGAACATGCATCCCCCAAAACCGCCATGGGGGAGGGTATGCATTTATGGTTGGTCTCTTTTTTCTTTGATAGTTAGATATATACTCCAAATATTTCAATCAACTTCATTCACTTCATTCACTCAATAATTCACAAGTTAGTAAAAGTTTTCTTCTCTTTTCTTCTTCCATCAAAACCGCCATCATAGGGTTTAGCAAGGGATCATCAAAATTTTTCAAGTTCAAGTAATTACAATCTAGATAATACTCTTTATTAGGTTTTGAAATAAAACCAAGAGTGTTTAGGTTTAACCTTGTTTCTTTGCACCTCATCATATTCACTTGTAAGCATGTTTCTTTCATTTTCATGTTTCCTTATCATTTCATATGTATCTTTTCATTTTGGAGCAAGCATGCAAGACATGTGTTGTTTATACCATTTTACTTGATTTTAGAGTTATATATATATTATGGTCATCCTATAATTATCCCCTTGGTATATGTTGGTCTTGATGGTGATTAGGAACCCATGACACCCTAAGAAGGTGTATGGTAGGATTAGATTAGCTTTGGAGTTGATTTGAAGGGATTAGAATAGGTTTTGTCCGAGAAAACTATTTTCGATAACTATAAAATAGGTTCTGTCCTTGTTTTAATTTTCTGGAAAACCGACAGTAGGCACGACTTTTTGGCCTTGATATTTAGAAAATATACTTTAAAACGAATCCGTGGCGCTTGAACGGATTAAACGGAGTTATAACGAAGAAGTTATGGATTTTACAAGTTTGACGACGAAAATATACTTTTCGAAAATTTCAGCATACTATTTTACTTTGTTCGGTCAAAACGAGCCTTAAGCTTCACAAATTATTTCGACTTATCAAAAATATATTAGTATACTTTGATACGGCTAAGGACGATTATACGTAGAAAACGGATTTGAAACGACAAAGATATGCACGCTTTTCATAAACTTGCCGTAACTATTATTTTCTAAAAACTATATTATTTTACGATACAAGTGTTACGGTAGTCAGAACGTCCATGTTGAGGGTGTTTTTAACCAGGTTGTGAAACTTTTGGAACGAAATGTCTTCTAGTAAAATCAAGTTCACCGAGCATATTTTTCAAAACAATTAGCCGTTTGTATAGCGGAGTTGTAGTAAATTATTTACGGATGTTCAAACTTGGCGAAACTCACTTTTTACACCACAATTAGCCAAAATCACCATCTTTAACCCTTATTATCTTTATGTTCGAGACCTTTTGACGAAAACTCCGAATCGAAACTTCTAGATTTCGATACAAACTTTCCAAAACCGTCGAGTTCGTTCTCTAACGATCGACGACACCATTTTACGACTAGTTTTCCAAAGCCATTTTTGTTACTTTCATGAAAATTCCGACGACATTGTTTTGCGACGAAAAGTGATAATTTCACTATAAATCATTATAAAACCATTGTAGGATGACATTTTGACGTAAAACTTGTAAAGTGATTTTGAAGGGTCAAGACGTCAAAAGAGTATTTTTCGACGATAAGTATATATTTTCAAAACTCGCAAATGGTATAAATAACATACGAAATGCATGCATAACATTACATTGCAACTCATTACATATCATATCATTCGTAATAGGTCCCGGTTAAAGCATCACATTATACCTCGTGTACTCACTCTTGTCATCACACCGCTTACCAAGTGAGTAATCACAACCCCCTTTTTCCGCTTTTACTATATTTTGGGGCGAAATGCATGAACCTTTCTTGAGCTAAATTGTTTACTACTTTTATTAACTAGTTTGACTAGAACTTGTGAACTCGAATCAAATCCTTGAACTTAATTACGAACCTATTACTTATTTGAACTTATTGAACCGTACATGCTATGACCCTAAAAGTCTCGCCTTATTGGTGGAGCGTATAAAGTCTCCCATGTTCGAGCATCACTATAAAGTCTCCCATGTTCGAGCATCAACTTAAAGCCTCCCGGTCCGGAGCAAAATGTCTCCCTATGGGAACGGAGCATTTTCAATTTAAGTCTCCTGCTCGAGAGTCTCCTGCTCGAGCAAAGGCAAAGTCTCCCATGTTCGAGCATCACTATAAAGTCTCGCCTTATTGGTGGAGCGTTCTCAATAATTCTCGCCTAGGTGGTCGAGTGACAAAGGAGTCTCCTTGTTGGAGCAAAGGCAAAGTCTCCCATGTTCGGAGCATCCCCGAATTATTATATACGTGGTACTATATTGTGAACTATTATGACCGCTTATACTTGACTTTTAGACATACTACTTTTGGCAAAGGGTTGTGAACACACAGTTGCAAGTTTTGTATGGGCGGAACTTGAACCGAGTGGATTTACAATGCCTTTGCTTTGTGGACCATTTTCGTCGATCGAAAGCTTTGATTATTTCTTACGAGTTTTCTTATTTTGCTAAGCGTGTTTACTCACCAACTATTTTCATAGTTGACCCGCTTTTCTCTCATGCATTTCGTGTGATCGTTAGTAAGCTTTTTCTACCAAGTCTTGCATAATGAAGTTTTCACTTGTCAATATAAATCATTATGTATAAAACATAATATTTTGGAATCTAAACTTTGTAATATATTTGCCGATGTCGGCTAAACTAGTATTGTAATGGTGTAATATTTCTTTTAAATATTAATGTTGGTATGTTCTATTATCTTGTGCTTATGTTCCTCCGTTACACTCGTGTTTCAGCCTCCGGAGGGTGTGACAGATTGGTACCGAGCCAAAGGTTATAGAGAATGCCGATTTTCAAAAATAAAAATCACAACTATAACCGAATAAATTTTTTTTTTATATTATTTTATTAAACATTGAACACCATCCGAGTCAACTAGTCCTATCGTTGCATCGTTACTCATAAATTATACATAGCCCGATCAACTATGTCTAATTTATGAAGAACCATGCAATGATAAGAGTGGTAGTTTTAAATCATGTTTAGTCGAGTCTTTAGAGTCCGGTCACCGAAGTTGCATTGGTCGGGTGGGTATGCATAGCATGTTTTACGCTCACGCCTACATTACCGCACCTTGTTCATATCTTCTTTTCCATCTTTCGACTTGTTAGACATAGCATGTCTCTGCTCCTCGCCATGTTTCGATCACTATAACACATTACCACCGCTCGCACCTCATCCGACTTCGCTCGAATGTCGCTTACTCAACCCGATGTTTTGGTCCTCTCAGAGGATCATGGTCGCAAGAAACACACGCTCGGAGGTAGCAACAACGACAACCCAAACAACAATGACAATCCAAACAACAACGCTGCTGGAATAGCGGACCTACTCACCCAAATTATAATACATCTCGATGCTAGACGAACCAACAACGGAGAAGGTACTTCAAACAATGGACGAAAGCGACAGGAGGATCACCAGGAAGCCGAGACCGTAATCAAGAAACAAGAGGCGTGAATAACCCGTAACTATGGGCGACCAACCAGAGCGCAAAAGATATGCAGTCCACATCCTTTGTGTACTGATGTAATTATCATCACTTAGAGATCGCCAGAAAGTGTGGCAAATGTGGACAGACGGGCCACTTCGCGAAATTGCTCAAACAGAATCGGAAATCAAGGACGAGAAAAGCATGTTACGAGTGTGGAAGTCTAGATCACCTTCGCAATACCGTCCAAAGTCGAAAAGAACTCCCAATCAAGGAGGTAATCGTCCAAACTCGGCGTTGGCAATAGAAGGCCCACAAGATCGAACATTGAAATTCCTCCCGCACGTGGTCGAGCATTCTATCCGGGCACCGAGGAAGCCCGCAACGCGTAACGGGTACATTCTTTTGAACAACTACCTTATTTCGCACGACATGATTTTGAGTGCATAACTTCCTTCCAATCTTTACCACGCTCACGACATTGATTAATTTGAGACCTATTGATATCGACCTTAGTTGTTATATATTTTGTTGATTTGATTTGATTGTGTAAGCAAATCCAATATCGAGCGAATCTTTCAAAAGACTTCATTCAAGGATGTTGATTCCTATCTTTCTAACAACTTGTTTCCTAGCTTGATCTAGTGACGCTTTGTTTGATGAGTTGCGAAAATCAAGCTAAGAGACAAGTTTACTCAAGTCGGTTTAGTTTAATCTCATGACAGCTCTTGTTTGATGAGTTGTGGGATTAAATTAGAATCGACTACCTAAAGGTCTTTTGAGAGCTACGTTCGATATTGGGCAAGTTTACCCTATCCAATCTAATCACGGCACGCACTTAGTTGAATGGGGAACCCGACGCATGGGCATTGATATGATCATTTAGACTGCTCGTATGAGCATGAACTTTTAGAACTCTTGTCGAGGTTCGGACCATAGTATCGTTAATCGAATCACGGGACGTGATTCACGACATGGGAAGAATGTCACAATTCTCAAATTCGGTCATTTCTTAAATTATATATGCATCATATTAGTTCATTCATGGCATTTCATTTCACATTTAACGCGTAATTTTATATTTAATAAACGTTATCGCGTGAGTTATTATTTTAAATATTTAATCCGTTACTTTCAAAATGATCCCGACATATTTTTATACTTACATTTAGTTGTAAAACTATATTTTGAGTTTACCTAGTGTTTTAAATTTATTTGGTATATAAATCGTTAAAGTTATATTATTACGACGTTTTTCTTAAAAATTACACGATAATTATTTTATCACTCAAATTTCACAAGGAATGTATTTTTACAATTTTATTATCTCATTACATTCTATTTTGATCTATTAAAATTTACTTGTACCTAAAAGTTACCATTTACCTTTACTTATACATTTTTGCTACATTTACACTTTTCTTACACATTTTACAATATTATACAAGTACATTTAAAAAAAAAAAATATATATATAATTGAGAGACATTCATCCCCAAAAACCGCCCTAGGGGAGGGTATGCATTTATGGTTGGGTCTCACTTTTCTTTGATAGTATAGATATATACTCCAAATAAAGTTCAATCACATCATTCATTTCATTCATCATTCACTCAATAATTCACAAGTTCAAAAAGTTTTCTTCTCTTTGTTTCTTCTCCATCAAAACCGCCTCATCAAGGTTTTAGCAAGGATCATCATCAAATTTTTCAAGCTCAAGTAATTACAATCTAGATAATACTCTTTATTAGGTTTTGAAATAAAACCAAGAGTGTTTAGGTTTAACCTTGTTCTTTGCACCTCATCATATTCACTTGTAAGCATGTTTCTTTCATTTTCATGTTTCCTTATCATTTCATATGTATCTTTTCATTTTGGAGCAAGCATGCAAGACTTGTGTTGTTTATACCATTTTACTTGATTTTAGAGTTATATATATATTATGGTCATCCTATAATTATCCCCTTGGTATATGTTGGTCTTGATGGTGATTAGGAACCCATGACACCCTAAGAAGGTGTATGGTAGGATTAGATTAGCTTTGGAGTTGATTTGAAGGGATTAGAATAGGTTTTGTCCGAGAAAAACTATTTTCGATAACTATAAAATAGGTTCTGTCCTTGTTTTAATTTTCTGGAAAACCGACAGTAGGCACGACTTTTTGGCCTTGATATTTAGAAAATATACTTTAAAACGAATCCGTGGCCGCTTGAACGGATTAAACGGAGTTATAACGAAGAAGTTATGGATTTTACAAGTTTGACGACGAAAAATATACTTTTCGTAAATTTCAGCATACTATTTTTACTTTGTCGAGTCAAAACGAGCCTTAAGCTTCACAAATTATTTCGACTTATCAAAATATATTAGTATACTTTGATACGGTTAAGGACGATTATACGTGAAAACGGATTTGAAACGACAAAGATATGCACGCTTTCATAAACTTGCCGTAACTATTATTTTCCGAAAACTATATTATTTTACGATACAAGTGTTACGGTAGTCATAACGTCCATGTTGAGGGTCTTTTTAACCATGATGTGAAACTTTTGGAACGAAATGTCTTCTAATAAAATCAAGTTCACCGAGCATATTTTTCAAAACAATTAGCCGTTTGTATAGCGGAGTTGTAGTAAATTATTTACGGTTGTTCAAACTTGGCGAAACTCACTTTTGAACTACAATTAGCCAAAATCACCATCTTTAACCCTTATTATCTTTATGTTCGAGACCTTTTGGACGAAAACTCCGAATCGAAACTTCTAGATTTCGATACAAACTTTCCAAAACCGTCGAGTTCGTTCTCTAACGATCGACGTACACCATTTTACGACTAGTTTTCCAAAGCCATTTTTGTTAATTTCATGAAAATTCCGACGACATTGTTTTGCGACGAAAAGTGATAATTTCACCATAAATCATTATAAAACCATTGTAGGATGACATTTTGACGTAAAACTTGTAAAGTGATTTTTGAAGGGTCAAGACGTCAAAAGAGTATTTTTCGACGATAAGTAATTATTTTCAAAACTCGCAAATGGTATAAATAACATACGAAATGCATGCATAACATTACATTGCAACTCATTACATATCATATCATTCGTAATAGGTCCCGGTTAAAGCATCACATTATACCTCGTGTACTCACTCTTGTCATCACACCGCTTTACCAAGTGAGTAATCACATCCCCTTTTTCCGTTTTTACTATATTTTGGGGCGAAATGCATGAACCTTTCTTGAGCTAAATTGTTTACTACTTTTATTAACTAGTTTGACTAGAACTTGTGAACTCGAATCAAATCCTTGAACTTAATTACGAACCTATTACTTATTTGAACTTATTGAACCGTACATGCTATGACCCTAAAAGTCTCGCCTTATTGGTGGAGCGTACAAAGTCTCCCCTGTTCGGAGCATCACTATAAAGTCTCCCATGTTCGGAGCATCAACTTAAAGCCTCCCCGGTCCGGAGCAAAATGTCTCCCTATGGGAACGGAGCATTTTCAATTTAAGTCTCCCTGCTCGAGCAAAGGCAAAGTCTCCCATGTTCGAGCATCACTATAAAGTCTCGCCTTATTGGTGGAGCGTTCTCAATAATTCTCGCCTAGGTGGTCGAGTGACAAAGGAGTCTCCTTGTTGGAGCAAAGGCAAAGTCTCCCATGTTCGGAGCATCCCCGAATTATTATATACGTGGTACTATATTGTGAACTATTATGACCGCTTATACTTGACTTTTAGACATACTACTTTTGGCAATGGGTTGTGAACACACAGTTGCAAGTTTTGTATGGGCGGAACTTGAACCGAGTGGATTTACAATGCCTTTGCTTTATGGACCATTTTCACGACCGAAAGCTTTGATTATTTCTTACGAGTTTTCTTATTTTGCTAAGCGTGTTTACTCACCAACTATTTTCATAGTTGACCCGCTTTTCTCTCATGCATTTCGTGTGATCGTTAGTAAGCTTTTTCTACCAAGTCTTGCATAATGAAGTTTTCACTTGTCAATATAAATCATTATGTAATAAAACATAATATTTTGGAATCTAAACTTTGTAATATATTCGCCGATGTCGGCTAAACTAGTATTGTAATGGTGTAATATTTCTTTTAATATTAATGTTGGTATGTTCTATTATCTTGTGCTTATGTTCCTCCGTTACACTCGTGTTTCATCCTCCCATGAGGGTGTGAGTTCGATTGGCGTGCAATAGAACATGAGATCTGCATCATATTTCTTTTGAGCCTCTAATTCAACTTTTCGTTCTTCTAGTGCCAATTTTTGTCTTCTCTTGCTTCTCTTTGTTCATCGTAGCTCCAACTCGATTTGCGTTGTTCTAGCTCTTTCTTCTTCAAACCATAGTGCAGTCCGCCGCTCCTTCTTACCTTGAATGCCACGGACTTGATCTTGCCCCACTTCTCGGCAACACCTTCCATAATCCTATCTTTCGAAGACTCCGAAGATTTCTTTTTATTCTTCTTTGCGGCATCACGACCAGTTGGTCTATTAGGCACAAACGAAGGCACATCCGAGTGCACATCCGAGTCGGTTGAAGTCCTTGCTTTTTTGTGTCCCTCATCTTGGCTTAAAAAAACCGGCATCTCATTATCCTTCCAAGCAGAATGGTCCCTCAAAATCTTCCAACAATGCTCCAAAACAAACGGATGACCACACACTACTTGGTATTCATCACACGCTCGTGTATAAACGGTGAGGTCATTCTCACCATCTGTAATTCAGCGGCATTGTTGTAAATGGCACAAAATTGACCAACTCTAGGGGCGAACCCTATTTTTCCACTTTGAAACGATAGAGTTGTACGTTCTTCTGCGCAACCTCCTTCCAAAGTAAGCAATGACTTTCTTGCCAAAATCCTCTAGCATTTTGGTTGTTTCGATTACACAATTCTCGGATACATCACACCAAGCGTTGCACAAAGCGATCTCATCTTCTTTGGTCGAGGCAGCGAATCATTCTTGCCTTCTTTCTCGACAACCTTCTTCTTCGCCTTTGTAGCTCGTTTCTTTGGTTTGACCGGTGGCGTCTCTTCTCGACATTCTTCTTCTTCACGTCATCAAGGTTGACCGAATCGTGATACGATCCATGAGCGAACGGTACCCGAACCGTGATACTCTTGAGCGGATAACCCGATCCGGTTCCGGCATAAAATTAGGATTGTTGTACAATTGGTCATCAAAATCAAAACCCTCAAGATTGATACGGTTAACCGGAGAATATTGTTGATAATTTGAATATGTAGCGTTGATGAATCAATTGTTGGACGATACAGATTCGTGTGACCCATACATAGATTAGTTGCTTGACGGGGAGTAGCTTTGTTGTTGTTGTTGGTAGTGGATGTTTTGTTGCGATTGGAACAAATGGACGATTCATACTAAATGGATTGTTAGGGTCTTGTTGTGGAGCTTGTTGGGATGGATATTCGAAACCGGGGGTTGGAAATTGATTATTGGTGAGACACTGTGACAACTCGCAATTTCGGTCATTTCTCAAGTTTCACTATTTCATCATTTATCGTAAACTAGGTTTACGAGTATCAAATCACGTAACCTTAATGGTTTAGTTGTGAATTCATGATCATATCATCAAGGACATTTCATATAGACTAAGTTTAGTCTACATTTTCATTAGCATCATTATCATCATATTAGTTCATGCATGGTTTTGCATTTTACATTAAGCGTATAATTTTCATATTAAATAAGCGTTATCGCGTAATTAATTATTTTGAACAATTGATCCGTTACTTCAAAAGTTATCCCGATATATTTTTATACTCATATTAAGTTTATAAAAAAATATTATGAGTTTACCCAGTGTTTTAAATTTATTTTGTATATAAATTGTTATATTTATATAATTCTGACGGTTTTCTTAAAACTACGATTATTAATATTTCACTCAAATTTTGCAAGAAATGTATTTTTATAATTTTATGACCTAAATATATTTTATCTTGACCCGTGAAAATTTATTTCTAACTAACGCTACCCTATATACTCAAATGTGACTACAACTTATCATTTAACTTCAATTAACTTACTAAACATTACACTTAAACATTTAAAAAATAATAATAATAAAAGTGAATGACTAACACCCCTTGTCGACACAAGGGTGAGTCGTGAGTTTTATGCAAATATCTTATAAGTATATTGTATAATATACTTAAAACATACACCTACACATTCATAACACAAAGTGTAAAAAAAAACATATCTCTTTCTCTTGCACTTGGAACCGGCCATACAAGGATCAAAGAAGGAGTTCATAATTTTTCTAGACAAGATTATTACAATCTAGATACACTCTTTGTATAGGTTTTGAAATAAAAACCTAGGGTGATTAGGAAAAATCCATTGTTCTCATAAACCTCTAAGTAGGGCGAAGTCACTCTCACTCCTTTGTTTCACCACTAACATGTCGAGTTACACGTTATTCACACATTAAGTCACTAAACCATCGTACATTTGAAGCATTTACGACATCTCATAACCCATCTTTTTGGAATCCATCATTCATTTTTGAAAGATAACCTTAAATTTATTATCCCATATCACATCCCTTTAGAGCGTTTATTTTTTTTATCATAGGACCTTGCTACGTCTTATTTTTTCCTCTTATTTTGAAGAGTTATGGCGCCGAAGAGAGCTCCACCAGCTATGACACAAGCCGCTATCCAAAAGTATATAGAGGATAGTATAGCTAGGGCACTAGAGAAAGAACGCACCAGCGATGGTATTCTTTGCCATTGTCGAAACCAGCGGTACACATCTTGAAACTACTAGACTTGCTACTACTACAAGAGTCTGCGGGGAGGTTACGGAGTTCGAAATGGTACATACCGGACTTTAAGAGCGTTGATCACCCGAGTTCGGAGGCCTGAAGGAGCCATTGCTATGATCCGTTGGTTGGAAAAGATCGAGTCATTATTTCTTCTATCGATTGCCGGATGATACGCAAGGTGAAATTCGCTACTAGTACACTCTTGGATGAGGCAATGTTATGGTGGAATTATTATGTACTGACCTATTGGTATGGAAAATGCTTACAAGCTCTCATGGGGTCAATTCAAGAGGTTGTTGACTAAGAAGTATTGTTCGCTGTGAGGTGAAGAAATTGAAATGGAATTTCTTGGGTTAGTGACCGTTGGTTATGACATCGAGACCGACATCGAGAAGGTTTCAAGAGTTGGCTGCTTTATGCCCATCTATGGTTTTGGACAATGAGAAACTACTGAAAGGTTTCATTGGAGGACTTCAAAATGCATTCAAGGAGATGTAACCTCTTTCGATTCACAAAAATTGAAGAGACCATCAAGGTAACTCAAATACTCATGGCTCAAGTTGTGAAGAGGAAAACTTTATCGACAATAACAACAACAACAACCGCGACAACCAAGCTAATAACAACAAAGGAAAGGGAAAATGACCGGGGAGGTTATAACAACAACAACAAAGCCGTAACACTAACCATCACCAACAATGTAATAGAAGACAAGAAGCGCCGGGGTTTATGTTCTTTGCACCAACAAAGGAAAGAACTTATCTTGGAAGCTTACCACGATGCCACCAATGCACGCTACATCATGATGGTCCATGTGGTATATGCTTTAGCTGTCAAAAAGTGGGACACCTTGCCAAGGACTGCAAAGGAAAAGGATATGTTGGAACTCAACCACTATGTAATCGATGTAAGTATCATCACTCGGGTCTTTGCCCTGTTAAGTGCTACAAGTGTCAAAAACTAGGACACCATGCCAGGGATTGTAGAGGTAAAGCTATAATTACATGTTTCGGATGTGGGAGCAAGGACACTATCGGAACCAATGTCCTCGGAACCAAGGTTAACAAGTTGAAGGAGCTCATGGGAAAACATATATACTAGAAGGAAGAGAAGCTCAACAGGATTTCAACAACGCGGAAGACTGAAGAAGTTCGGAAACTAACAGTCTTATTTTTCCTTATGTACTATGTCGTACTAAGTTTATGTCTTCCATCATATTCGGATCTTATGACTTAGGATGTACTACTTTTGATAAACCACTCGTTGTAAAATATTCTCATTAAGCGTACTTTCTTTTCCTTCCGATTTGTTATCACTTGTGAGAATTTTACTTCCTTCTACTTTAAATACTATTTTAATGACACGGTTTAAATCTTTGTAAACATTGAGAGTTATAACAACTAAACCGAACGTCACATCATCGTTCCTTAATTATACATAGCCTAGCTAACTATGTCTAATTCGGAGGGATCATGTTATGTTGGGAGCGATTATTATAAATCTTAGTGCAAGCAAAATGTTCACATATTCCAAAGTCAAAGTGATGCTCATCGAAGATATTCATCCAATATTTTCTTTACTACGATGTTTTGTGCGTTCTCAATCACCGATAACCGTGAACGACACCTCTTCATGTCTTCTCTCCTCGTTATTCATCACAAACTCAAAAATTGATAGACTATCATGAACCAATTCGAGGATTGAATTCCTTTTTGGTATTGTGACAACTCGCAATTTCGGTCATTTCTCAAGTTTCACTATTTCATCATTTATCGTAAACTAGGTTTACGAGTATCAAATCAGCGTAACCTTAATGGTTTAGCCGTGAATTCATGATCATATCATCAAGGATATTTCATATAGACTAAGTTTAGTCTACATTTCATTAGCATCATTATCATCATATTAGTTCATGCATGGTTTTGCATTTTACATTAAGCGTATAATTTTCATATTAAATAAACGTTATCGGCGTAATTAATTATTTTGAACAATTGATCCGTTACTTCCAAAAATTATCCCGATATATTTTTATACTCATATTAAGTTTATAAAAATAATATTATGAGTTTACCCGTGTTTTAAATTTATTTTGTATATAAATTGTTATATTTATATAATTCTGACGGTTTCTTAAAAACTACACGATTATTATTATTTCACTCAAATTTTGCAAGAAATGTATTTTTATAATTTTATGACTTAAATATATTTTATCTTGACCCGTGAAAATTTATTTTTAACTAACGCTACCCTATATACTCAAATGTGACTACAACTTATCATTTAACTTCAATTAACTTACTAAACATTACACTTAAACATTTTTTTTAAAATAATAAAAGTGAATGACTAACACCCTTGTCGACACAAGGGTGAGTCATGAGTTTTATGCAAATATCTTACAAGTATATTGTATAATATACTTAAAACATACACCTACACATTCATAACACAAAGTGTAAAAAAAAAAAACATATCTCTTTCTCTCTTGCACTTGGAACCGGCCATACAAGGATCAAAGAAGGAGTTCATAATTTTTTCTAGACAAGATTATTACAATCTAGATACACTCTTTGTATAAGTTTTGAAATAAAAACCTAGGGTGATTAGGAAAAATCCATTGTTCTCATAAACCTCATCAATTACTAGTAAGCATTTCATACATATCATTATTTTTCATATTCATTTCTATGTTCATTTTATTGTGCACAAGTAAAACATGCAAGTTATGTGATGTTAATACCACTTTTAAGGTTTTTAAGTGTTATATATATATAATCCATCCTATAATTACTCCTTGTTATATATTAGTTTTGGTGATGTCTAGGAACCCCGACACCTTAAGAAGGTGTATGGTAGGATTAGAATAGTTTGGAGTTGTTTTGAATGGGTTAGAATAGGTTTGGCGAGAAAAACTCATTTCGACAAGTTTGCAAAAGGGTCTGTCCTTATTTTCAAAATCTGGAAAATCCGACGGTAGATAAAAATTTTGGCCTAGATATTTAGAAAATATACTTTAAAAGCGAAACCGTGGCGCTTGAGCGGATTAAACGGACTATAACGAAGAAGTTATGAATTTTTCAAGTTGGCGGCGAAAACTATAATTTTCTCGAAATTTGAAGATGTATTGTTTGTTTTGTACGAGTCAAAAGTGAAGCTTGGGCGTTGTAAATTATGTCGACTTGTCAAAAATATGTTAGTATACTTTGATACAAAGCTAAGGACCTTTAAAGCGTGAAAACAGTTTGTAACGATTAAATTATACACGTTTACAAAAGTTGCCGTAACTTTATTATATAAGAAAAACTAAATATTATTCCTAATAGGCAAGTTTTACGGCAAAACTAGAGACCAAGTTGAAGGTTGTTTTAACATTGATTTAGAACTTTTATAAAGTGATGTCTTCTAGTAAAGTGAGATCGCCAAGTATATTTTCCAAAATGTCCGACCGTTTGTCTAGCGGAGTGGTAATGAATTAATTACGGTCGCTTAAACTTTGCCGAAAACCATCCTTAAACTATATTTTGGGACATAAGTACCATACTTAACCTCTATTTTTCTTTATGTTCGAGACCTCTAGGATGGAAACTCATGTACTAAAACTTTGAGATAATCATACAAGTTTCCCAAAACCGTTGAGTTCGTTTCCTAACGCTCGATGTGCACCATTTTACGACTAGTTTTTAGAGACCGTTTTAGTCACTTTCATGAAAATTTCAATGACATTATTTTACGGCGAAAAGTTATATTCTCTTAATAAATCACTAAATGATTATCGTCGGATATCATTTCAACGTAAATACATGTGAAGTAATTTAAAATGGTCAAGGCGTTAAAAGATTATATTTTCGACGAAAAGTATTGTTTTCAAAAATTCATAAGTGGTATAAATATCATCCGAATTGCATGCATAACATTACATCATAACTTATTACATATCATATCATTCATAATAGGTCGGTTTGAGATTCACGCTACATTTCGGTGTATCCACTTTTGTCATCATAATCATTGCAATAGGTGAGCTTTCATAGCCCGATTTATTCAAGTTTTACTTTATTTCAAACCTACGGGAGAATACATTGTACATCATTTTTATTACGATACCAAGTATATCAAATTCATTACATTGCTTAAGTTACCTCATTGCCGATTAAATGTCCCATTTCATAAACATGAACCGTTAATTTCATAGAAGCGTGGGTGAGTGGATAGATCTATCGGGGTGACACCTCCATCCGGGTTGGCGGATTCAACCAGACGGATGCATTTCATTTCATAATCATTATTTGAGTTGTTTGGCAAAACACTCTGTTGAAGCGGTATCATAATCGATCAAGCTTGATGTCATGTGCTTAAGCAATTGTATCATTTTGTGACATCATTGTCATACATAATTTATACTTGTGGTAGTCGTATTAACATTTACATAAACTCTATGAACTCACTCAACCATTGTGTTGACACTTTTAGCAATGTATTTTCAGGTAACTAAGGCATTCACTTCATGGCATGCATGTGGAGATATCATAGAGTCGCGGTGACGACGCGTCTCACATGGGATTTATACACTTTAAAAACATCGTTTGACTTGTACCAAACTTACTTTCCGCATATAGTAACTTTCATTTGGGACCTATCTTTGTAACTCTGAATGTTTTATTAAATCAAGCGATGTGTTTTCCAAAGCGACACTTTAGGTCGTTCAATATAACTGTGATTGTGATGCTATGCGGTCAATCCCGAAATTCCATTCCGCAAAAAGCAGTAATTTGGGGTGTGACAACACGGTTAACCGAAATCGGATCCGGTGTTAAAATATGCGGACGTTTTGTGACAAGCAGGATTTTCGGCCTTTGGTTGGTGGTGTTTTCTTAGACATTTTGATAAAGAGGATTGTGAGATTTTGATAGAGAGGATTGTGAGATTTTTGAGTTTTAGTGTGTAAAATGTTGTGAGATTTGTGATGAGATTTTAGTTGTATTTATAGGGTAAAATTATTATTATTTTTTATTTTTTTATTATTTTTTTTTGGATTACAGCGTACACAAGATTGCTTTGGAAATGTCGATCGGCTACGATCTAATTGGGTGAGATGGGAGGCGATCGATTGGGGTGGCGATGAGGCGATCGACACTCGCTCGATCGTCCATGTGCTCGATCGACGCCGATTCACATCATTGGGGTAGCCTTAGAGCATTGACAAAACAACGCCTCAACGGCATTAAAGCGCAAATAACGGCGTTATTTGGCGTTAGCCATTGGAACCACGGTGTTATTTGGGCGTTATAACCTCCACGTTATCGCGAGCAGCGCATTATTTTTATTATTATTTTTTTTATGCCCTAAATGAGGGTTGTTTTGTAAATTGTTGGGAATGTTATTGATGTTATTGGGATGTTATTGTTGTGGGTGTTTTTGGGGATGTTAGGTAGTATGTTAAAGGCGATATAATGGGCGTGAGCGGTGTTATTGATGTTATTGTGTTATCGTTGGGAATGCTCTTATAACTTTCTATGTCAAGCAACATACTGTGACTTTTAATTTGACTTTCAACTCAAGTTCCATTAACTAACCAATCATAATATGTATTTAAACATATAAATAACATAGTTAAAGAGTTAATTGCAGAAATCGTCCCTAAGGTTTGGTCAAATTGCAGGTTTCGTCCCAAATAGTTTAAAATTGCAGAAATCGTCCCAAATTCAAACCTTTTGCAAATTTTGGTCCCTGGCTTTAACTGCCGTTAAGTGACTTTCGTTAGAATTAACACGTTAGCCCCTTTTGGCCAAAAACTCTTGCACCGTTGATCCTTTTGGCCAAAACTATTACAACGTTCATCCTTTTGGCCAAAACCTTTGCAGCATTCATCCTTTTGGCCAAAAACTCTTGCAGCGTTCATCCTTTTGGCCAAAAACTCTTGCAGCGTTCATCCTTTTGGCCAAAACTATTACAACGTTCATCCTTTTGGCCAAAACCTTTGCAGCGTTCATCCTTTTGGCCAAAAACTCTTGCAGCGTTCATCCTTTTGGCCAAAAACTCTTGCGGCGTTCATCCTTTTGGCCAAAAACTCTT
Source organism: Chrysanthemum lavandulifolium (assembly GCA_022545495.1). Lineage (NCBI taxonomy): Eukaryota > Viridiplantae > Streptophyta > Magnoliopsida > Asterales > Asteraceae > Chrysanthemum > Chrysanthemum lavandulifolium. The sequence goes on from CM040246.1 coordinate 155,895,648, forward strand.
GCGGCGTTCATCCTTTTGGCCAAAAACTCTTGCAGCGTTCATCCTTTTGGCCAAAAACTCTTGCGGCGTTCATCCTTTTGGCCAAAAACTCTTGCAGCGTTCATCCTTTTGGCCAAAAACTCTTGTAGCGTTCATCCTTTTATACATTTTCATATGTTTTTAATCGTCTTCATCAATTTTTATGCGTTTTTGTTCGCAAATTTGAAAAAAAAATTGAAATTTTTTCGCAAATTTGAAAAAAAAATCCAAAAAATTTTGAAAAAAGAAAATTGGAAAAAAAATCCGAAAAAGAAAAAAAAATCCAATATTGGAAAAAAAATCCGAAAAAAGGAAAAAAAGTATTTAGAAAATTTTTTTTCGAAATACTTTTTCTAAATACTTTTTCCTAAATACTTTTTTTTTACGAAAAAATTGAATTTTAAAAATTTGGAAAAAAAATCCAAATTTTTTCGGATTTTTTTTTTTCCCAATTTTCTTTTCAAAATTTTGGAATCTTTTTTCAATTTTCTTTTCAAAAGAATTTCGAAAAAAAAGTATTCTGAAAAAGTATTGGATTTTTTTTTTTTTTTGGATTTTTTTCCAATTTTCTTTTTTCAAAATTTTTTGGATTTTTTTTTCAAATTTGCGAAAAAATTCCAATTTTTTTCAAATTTGCGAACAAAAGCATAAAATTGATGAAGGCGATTAAAACATATGAAAATGTATAAAGGATGAGCAATAAGAGTTTTCGCCAAAAGGATGAATCCGCAAGAGTTTTTGGCCAAAAGGATGAACGCCAAGAAAAGTTTTGGCCAAAAGGATGAACGCAAGAGTTTTTGGCCAAAAGGATGAACGCCAGAATAGTTTTTGGCCAAAAGGATGAACGCTGCAAGAGTTTTTGGCCAAAAGGATGAACGCAGCAAGAGTTTTTGGCCAAAAGGATGAACGCCGCAAGGATGTTTTGGGCCAAAAGGATGAAGGTTGTAATAGTTTTGGCCAAAAGGATCAACGGTACAAGAGTTTTAAAAGCTAAAATGTTAATTCTAACGAAAGTCACTCAACGGCGATTATAGCGGGGACCAAAATTTGCAAAAAGGTTTGAATTTGGGACGATTTCGCAATTTTAAACTATTTGGGACGAACCTAATTTGCAAATCTTAGGGCGATTTCGCAATTAACTCCATAGTTAAATCAATATAAATGTACTTTTATAATAACTCCACGGGTTTCTGGGTGTACTAGGAGAGAAAAGTTATATTTATTAAATGAATGTTATAACAAAATTAAAACTAAAAGTATTATTTAAAAAATAAAATAGAAAAATAATGTGACGGAAAAGAAAGATGAGTTCAAAGATTTGATGTAAACTAAGGCTTTTTAGTGAGATTTTTGAAGGCCTACAGGTGGAGGTGTGAGTTCATGTTCGAAAACCCATAGACACAAACTGATCTCTTTTACTTTAAGTCCATTCCCCATGTCTCAAAGTCCCATTCTAAACGGACATTTAGAATAGAAAAATTGTACAATTGTAACTTTTCATATTTGTATCCTTTTCCATAAAAGTTTTTTATGTTAACCACTCGGGGTGGCTACAATGTGAAAGGAGTTTGTGACCATCACACTAAAATGTGAGATATCTCAAATTCATTCTGCTGGTGACAAACAACTTTTTTTGGTCGTCGCAACCTCACGAAAAAGGAGAGCTTTACACGGTTTGAGTCATGTGACGGTGAAGACAAACCCTTTGGATTAGTCGGCAAAAAGTCAAAACCACATGGTTACCTAAAAGAAAACGTTTGTTATGTTTATACACCAAGTTATTCCGTTGAAAAATCCTAATCATTAATTAAGTATGTTCTTTAATTATTGATGGTTGTAGATCGGTTAATCTAGTTTCAAGAAAGTTGGTAGAATTCTTAAAATTACCAATGGACACAACAACAACAACAACAAACCCAATCCCGCCTAGGGGGTATGGGGAGGTAAAATGTAGACAGATCCTCTGCCCTACACCTGGGTAAACCCGAGTGTGGAGAGATCGCTCCAACGAGACCTCCGGCAAGTGCATGCGTGCTAGTGCGAAAAGGATAGATATAGCATCGACAAAACAAAAGGCAAAAGCGAAGTAAAGAAAGCAAGCAAACAAGCAAAACATGGCATACATGAAAAGAACAACGACACTGAAAAGGAACCACGCCAAGCACACAGAAAAAGCCAAAAGCAAAGCGCAACAGATATAGAACCAAAAGCCGGGCACACCAAAAGCGGACCAACAAAAGGGAAACACAAATCAAAGCAAGGAAGCACACGAGGCATAAAGCTAAAGTAGCAACACGTAGCATCGAAACCGACGCAGGGGCAAGACAAAGCGGTGCAAAACCTAAGGGGCAACAACATAGCAACGCAAACCACGCAAGGGGCTACGGCAAAGCAAAGAGAGTCCACAAAAACAAAACACGCAAGGAGGCAAAGGGACACCTAAAATCCAAGCACCTAGCACTACTACCCGCAAAATGCACAAGCACCTAGCACCACTACCCGCAAATCCTCGATTCTATCCTCCACCCCTTCCTATCTCGAGATCATGTCCTCGGTCGAACTAAGCTCCGTCATGTCAAGCTTAAGTCTATCCTCCCACCGATATTGGGTGCGCCTCTCCTTCTCACGCCATCTACATCAAGCGCTTGACCCTTCTAATCTGGCGTTGGTGTGGCCTCCTCCCAACATGTCCGAACCACCTCAACCTTCCTTCTCTCATTTTGAAACAATATTCCCTACCTCAAGTTTAGCTCAAAACTCCGTTCGGGATCATGTCAAGCAAGGTTTTACCACAGGTCCATCTTAGCATCCTCGATTCGCCACCTCACCACAGTAGCATGTGCCTTTAATATGGGCCAACATTCGAGCCGTACAAGATAGCGGTCTAATCGCCACCTTATAAATTTTCCCTTTAACTTAAATGGGATGTTCTCATGCAAAGGACTCTGAAGCCGCCCACCTCGCCCACCCCACTCTAATCCGTTGGGTTCGTCCTCATCTATCCTCCCCGATTTATGTATTACCGATCGGTATCTAAAGGACTCTTGGGTGTCAAGATCCGTCACCTATATGAATATCAATTTGTTCGTGGTGACTGGCTCAATCCTCCCAAAGTCACATATCGTATTCGGTCTTCTCCCCGCCACCGAAGGCCATTGTCTTCCGAGCCTCCTCCAGGTTTCAAGTCTTGTGTTTAACCCTTCACGATTACGCCACTAACACAATGTCATCGGCAAAGATCATGTTCCACGAGATGTCCTCTTGTATTCCTCTAGTTAACTCATCTAGAATCAAGGCGAGGTAGGGGCTAATGGCGGATCCTCGTGGAGCCCAACTTCCACATGGAAAAACTCGAGGTCCCAGCGAGGACCGTACACGAGTCTTAGCACCTCGTACATATCCCTAATGATTCTCACGTATCTATTTGGGGTTCCTCCACGATAAGAGTTCTCCGGATCAGCTCGTAGCGACACGCTATTATAAGCCTTTTCAAGATCAATGAGCGCCATATGCAAGTCCTTTTGTCTTTCTCTATACTTCTCCATGAGACCTCTTAGAAGGTGAATAGCCTCAATCGAGGACCTTCACGCATAAAACCAAATTGGTTTTCGACACCCTTGTCTCCACTTCTCAACCTTCTCTCGATAACTCTCTCCCAAGTTTCATGGTGTGACCGAGAAGCTTAATGCCCCTATAATTCTTTGCACACTTGAACATCTCCCTAATTCTTGTAGATGGGGATGACTCATTGAGTCTCCATTCTTACCGCATCCTATCCCCATAGAAGATCTTGTTGAAGAGGCATGTCAACCAATCTAACCCCTATCTCCCGTGACACCTCCAAGCTTCATGGGGATTTGGTCCGCCCCTACCGCTTTGTTTCTTCCCATCTTACGTAGTGCGATCTTCACACGGTTGACTAATCCTTGAATAGTGGCACTCATTCGTTGGCTAAGGTTCTCTTGTTCCGCTTGTCTTGACCCTTCCTACATTGAAAGAGAGGAGAAGTACTCTCCCATCTCTTCCCGATGTCCTCTACGTTCACAATAGTGCATCCTCCTTCATCTTTGATATACTTAACGCATCCTAAGTCCTCTTTCTTCTCTCGTGCTTTAGCGATCCACGAAAATGTCGTTGGCCCCCTTTGGAGTCCAATTTCTTATACAAATCCTCATCGCCTTGTCCTTTGCTGAGCTCTGCTTTTTCGCTTCTCTTTAGCAACTTTATACCTCTCTTCAACTGCGTAATGTCCGCTTGGCTACCCTCTCGGCACAAAAGAAGCTCTATGAACCTAGATTGTTTCTCGCGACTTTTGATTGCACTTCCTCACAGAACCACCAAGATTCTCTGTTGGCGTTTGGGACCTCGATGTTCCTCTAGCCACCCAAGAGAATCCTTTCGATTTTTTGATAATGCCCGCAAGAGTGCCCCACAACTTGTCCGCGTCTCTATCGGCCAAATCATCCGGTGAGTAGCAAGTCCTCCGAGACTTTCACTCTAAACGATTACGCCGCCTCACGTTCAAATTCTTCCAAAGAATCCTCGGTAACCCGATCACCAATCTCCTTGGTTGATGCCTCTCGAAAAGCATGTCACCGCTACCAATTTGTGTTGAGATGAGCAAGTCTCTCACGGGAAAACCCTCAGGTCCACGCATTTAGAAAGATCACTTCTTGCACCAACAGATAGTCAATGCGGGTGTTGTGACCCCGCTCCGGAAAGTGATTAAGTGAACATCGCTCTTCTTGAAGAAAGAGTTCGCTACTACCAAGTCGTGGGCGGTAGCAAACTCTAAATCGATCGTCCTTCGTCATTCCTAACTCGGCCGAACCTCCGTGAATCTCCTCGTAGCCATCTGCGTCCGCACCAATATGGCCGTTCAGTCACCCCTATAAACAAGCGTTGATCCGACGGGCACTCCTCACGAGCTCGTCTAGATCGTCCCAAAAACTCTTCTTCTACTTCACTCCGGTCCACCCGTGGTGCGTGTCTGTTGATAACGTTGACGGTCTCCCCATTGATAACCAAAGTAATCGCCATGATCCTATCGCTACTCCGGGTCACTTGCACTACATTATCCTTGAGCCACCGCCAAAATAACACCAACTCCGTTTCGTGACCTGGAGCGGAGTACGAGCTTGAAGCCGTTTACCTCCTCGTGCTGATCCCTTCCATTTAGTCTCACGGAAGCACGCAATGTCAACCTTATGTCTCCTCAACACATCCGCAAGCTCAAAGAGCTTACGGTGAGAGACCCAGCGTTCGCCTACCCACTTAATCCTATGGGAAGACGCTGACAGGCGGACCCCTACCGGTTTATCCAATTGAAGTTTACCAAGTTTGTGGGGTTCCGGTAACCATTGAGAAATTTTATAAGGTAGAAGTACATTGTAATTACGGATGATATTGATGAGTGTCACATTTTGTTTTAAAACTTTGATGATGTGAAGTTACGGGCAAGTATAATCTTCAACAAAATCTCTACATTTTGTCATTGAAAGGAAGGAGAATTGCTATGGTTGCACCCTAAGTAAAACCACAATTACCAAAACCCAGGTTTTGGTTGAAGAAAAGGATTTTGAAAGTTGAAGTTGTTGAAGAGCACATTGAGAAAATCCAAGAACTCCAAATTTGTGAGCAACATGATAACAAAGTTTCAACTTTAATGTTGGAAACAACAAAGGAAGTTGGTTAAAAAAATGTGGGTTCTAGAAATAATAAAGATTTAAAGGTTTTTAACCTTGAGTTAAACATAAATGTTCAAATCGAAGACCCAAATCTTTTTCTAAAGGTGGTAAGTGAGAAATTAAAGGTTCCATTTAAGGAGATTTGAATACATTTGAAGTTTCTGAAGCCTCATCAACTCAAGTTATCTATCACAAGAACTCGAGGACAAGTTCTTTTAAGAGAGGAGAATGATGAGGGCAATAAAGATATATTTTCGTTTTTGTCAATCACGGAAATGTGGAAAAGTGTGAAGAAACGTGAAAAGTGAAGGAAAAGAGTTCTCGATTTAATGTGGAGCATAAAGCCATCAAGACAAGCTTAACGTGAGAAGATGCTAAAGGTAGATGAATCCTTGATGGTGAAAACTCGAGGCTAGTTCTTTCAAGTGAGGGAATGATGAGGACGAGATAGAGGAATTTGCGAGAAATATATGGAGCAACACGATTACAACAAGCAAGACAAGAGGCTGAGTCCAAAATGCCTTGCCCTCCTTTTCCGTGGTGCGCATTTTGAGTGGTTAAAATGTTTTGCCCTCCTTTTCTTGCGGCACTAGATTTTACTGTCGCTTGAAACCGGATTTTTTAAAGTTTTGTTTTAGAGCGATGGGGTATGTTTAGGATTTTATAATGTTATTAGTTTTTTTTCCTCCAATCCAACTTTACTTATAATATCGACTTGTTTTTATTGCTTATTATTATTATTGGATTTTTAATAAACTTGCGTTTTAGAGTTTATCTTTTATTAGGGTTCTATTCTCTTGAGGTTTTATCATTATAATCAATACTTGGATTAGGGTTAACAAAATTCGTTTCGTGTCCTACATCATCATGAGTCATACCAATATCTTAGTTAATTACAAAAAATGTTTTTCTTTGAGAATTCCAAATTTTAATGTGTCTCAAACACCAATAATAAAGTCACATAAATAAAATAGAAACACATTAACTATGAACATAAGAAAATCAAAATGAAAAGAATAAACCTTTATTATATTCTCATTTTTACCATTCATTAGTACATTTTAGTGTAACAAATGCTTGTACTTCATGCAAACGCATGTGGTACATTATTTCCCACTATATATATCTCACCTAGTCATTTTAGGCACACTAAACACACACATTTACGACCTCATCGCAGCACACAACCGTGATGTCATCGTCGTCAACAAAAACATCAACGTTTTGGAGATTCGACTCACCGTTGATTTATTTATTCACAGGAATAGCTGCAATGCTTGCTGTGATAGTTGTTGCTTTGGTTATTTTAGCGTGTTCTCAAAGAAATAGGCGTTTCGGTCCAACAAATGATTTCGATGTTGAAAATGGAAAGATTGAAAAGATTCAAGATACCGGAAGCCGAAAATTGTCGTGATTATGGCTGGAGATAATGTTCCAACGTACATAGCCACTCCGGTTGTTTTAAACTGATGTCATTTAATTTCTTCGTGTAATACGAGAATTTTGTCTTGTTTATGTTCGGGAATTATAGGTGATTATATGAGTTTTAATTAGAGAGTTGTTTCTTAAAGAGCAATTTCTGGGAGTTAGTTTGTTTTTCTTTTTGAATTTCATGATTTACTTTGTTATTAATGTGAATTGAATGTGTATACGCGGTGATTCGAGAATGTGTTGATGGTTGTTAGCATTAATGACAGTGATACGCGGCTTTTTGACGCAGGTTTCGATGATATTCAGGTGAGAGTACGTGTCGATATTGCAGTAAGATTTGCATTCACGCAACCTTTTTAATCACGATTCATATACATCTAAGCTGAAAATTGTTACGAAGTACTTAATTTTTCACTTAGTAACTCTTTTTTATTTAAATTAAATTAAGTTTAGTCAAGACTTTTTCTCTCTATATATCATGATTTTTTTTAATTTACACGCATTCTTTTCCAAACATACATGATTCAGCATAAGAAAGATGAGAGTCACCTCAAAACGTTCCCCCTAAGCCGTTCAACAAGATTACAGATATATAATATAACTAAGAGGTTGTTTACTAATTGGTTTTGAGATATTACTAGATTAATCATTTAATTAAAAGAGATGAGTTTTTATGGATCTTTTTATTAAGATAAAACAAATGTTTGCGTTCATTTATTAATTGGAAAAGAAACACCCTTTAATATAAATGAGTGTTTTTTTTAAATTAAATTGTTTGTAGTGATATCTGTAAAATATTGTAGATTAATATTGATTGAATGCTCCTTTCCAATTATATAAGATAGCATGTCTATTTATAATATAACATAACTTTGCGAATAAGCTAACATAAACTAATTAAACCCTAAACCTAATGGACTTCAAGCCCACAATCGGGTTTGGGCGAGAATCAATCGCCTAACACTCCTCGTAGTGTGAACGGGAGTCTTCCGACGGCCAAAATGGGATGAATCTTGAAAGCCGTTTATTCTTTTCCTCGTCTTCTTTGTTGTTTGTTTTAATGCAGCCAAGTTATATTCACGACAAAGTTGTTTATTACTTAACGACTTCCTCCTTTTTTGTGACCTTTTTACGTCATAGCTTGCTTTACCTTTAGGTAGGAGCCTCAATTTTTTTCAACTAGTGTCTATGACAACAATAATCCCCAACGGTAAAAACATTTTTTTTAATGAAGAGAAATTTAATTGATTGATTTCTCAATATCGTCGGCGTTTATTATGACCGCTAGGGTTTTACGGTAAAGGTTTTATGACTTTGGTAAAAAATGCAATAAGGAGAAAATAACTAGGATCCCTCCGAATCACGGCGTAGTAGCCGATAACCGGAGGATAAAAAATTTTGTTGGTTGATCTTACCTAAGGCTCTTATACAATATAAAGTATTAGAGATTAATATTGATTGAATGCTCTTTACAATTACATAAGAAACCATGTCTATTTATATTAGAACATAACTTTGTGAATAAGCTAACATAAACTAAACCCTAAACTTAATTGACCTCAAGCCCACAATCAAATTTGGGCCAATAATTCAATCATCTAACAATATCTAGTTTAACCACTTATTTGAGAGAGAGGTTTTGGAGACCTCCCCAATAAGAGGAAATAAGTGTTTGTGCCCGCTCATTAAGTGGAAAAGAAACACATCCTAAGCGTAATAAGGATGCCCAAAACCGCATTCACCACCATCACCCCAAATTTATTTCTCTACAACCAATTTTATCACCAATTTAGTGTAATAAGACAATCAACTTCACCACAAACTTCATTTTAATTTTTATTTCATTTTTTAAACACTTAAATTATAATTTTATCAATAACTAAAAAATATTATATTAATAATTTAAATAAAATAAAGAACAGTGAAGTAAAAATTTAAATAAAATGAAACTATAAATCAATGTGCATTTGTTCTACGCCAAATGTGCTCCACTAAATCGGCTTTAAGGCTTATATGAGTTTCTTTGTTGACTAAATCGCTAATAACTTGTAATGCTCTTTTTGTGTTCGTGTGAGATCATCATCACAATGTTGCTCATCTGGATAAAAGTCGAGAGAGATTGCTATCCATTTGTCTTTATAATCATATTATGTAATATGATGCATGTGTACATTATATCCGTTATTTTCTTAAGAGACACCAGATGGTGCGGAGTTTTTATTAAACCCTATTTTTCTTTAGCACGCCGACGCCGATCCACATCTTTTCTTCGCTTCATGCGCTTGCTTATACAATATTCACTTCATACACCAGACCGGCTCAAATAGACTTGACAAGAATAGAGCATTACAATATATTTCATCAATAAAATCATATCCCCATTTATAAGGCACGCCGTTAGCCACAAACGAAATCTTTGTACTTTTTCGCCTTTAAGGTCGTTGAAAATAGGTGATTAGCGTATAATGTTGATGTCATTGTCGCCTCGAAACACCAAAGAACGCATGCAAAATCTGTAAGTTTTGTGAGCCAACCGCCCAATAAAATGAATGGATGTGACACGTGATCACCCCCGCAATATCGAGCATGATATGCATTTGAGCAATTAGCCCACGGCTAAACTGTACAATAAATGCTTCCCAACATCACAGAAAACCCATTTTCTCCTCGTGAAAAGAATAGATTTTTTCAACATTAGTATAAGTATGTCTTCGCAAAAACTCGTCTTCATATAAGTGTAAGTCCATAATAGCCTTACAGAAAGCTTGGAGAGCATCACGAGAATGTTTCTCACCCATATGCATATATTTATCTAGAACATCAGGAACGATGCCCTATATCAATTGACAAATCGCAGAGGCATACTTCATCAATGAGGAAATGCCAACTGCTCCCAAACAATCACTACTTTGTTGAAAATACGGTGAATTATCGATGCGTGTGAATAGCGACGGATCATTCCGAACCACTTACGGAATAATATTTCGTCATACATTTAGTTTTGAGAGAAAGTGGTCTCTAGACGATTATGGGCACCGAACGACCTCTAGCTACCATGTTTCGTGGGGGTTTTGGATTCTAGAATTGGAAACTTGATAATTTATGTAGTATATCGCTGCCTCTTTTAAAAGCTCTAAGTTGATACTATTAACTTCTTCTTCTTCATCCGAGGATGTAAAAATTGTTCGAATCCATTTGTTTAAAAGTCAAAATTAAATTGATTTTGGTCAAACTTTAGTAAATTCGGGAGAAATTTGGTTGATAAAAACACATAAAAATATAGGTTGAATAGTTTTACCAATTTTTAAAAATTTCCTTTTTTTAAATATTTAGATCGACTTATGTCAATCTATTTGGTTGTTTATGTTGGACGTTGATAGATAAGTATATAAACGTAATGAAAGATAAAGAGTAAGAAGCACATCACCACGACACAAGTTATTTATAGTGGTTCGCCACAAGGACACCTTCCTTGCCCTACTCCACCCTCGAGTCACCTACTCGAGAGTTCGTAAGCACTACACCAATCTCCTTATGGCGGAGAAGCCTTCACAACGCCGCTTAACCTTTTTCCGTACAAAGCTAAATACCGAGTTCTTTCACACCAAGGCGAACCACACCTAACACAACGTCGCTTACCCTTTATACGGTGCTAGGCTAACCACCGAGTTCTTTCACACCTTAGAGAACTAATCCTATCACAACGTCGCCTACCCTTTATTAGGTACTAGGCTAAGCACCTAGTTCCATTACTATGGAGGAACTACTACCCTTCACGACACAACACCTAATCTCAAGGAGATCTACTCCTTGTTACAACACCATCAAGGATATCACCATCCTTGTAAATAAACAAATACTTATATGTATAACGATGCACCTCATCGATTATACGACCTAAGCATTCTTCCCAAATGCTACTTGATTTGATTCATCGGCATCCTTCACTAATGTCTTTGACACAACGCTGGCACCCTTCACTAATGCCTTCGCCTTGACACCTTTAGCATTCTTCACTAATGCTTTGACACGGATGATGAGCACCTTTCACTAATGCTTTCATCTTGACACTTTCGGCATTCTTCACTAATGCCTTCAACCCAACATCTATGGAGAAAGGTAGATCTATCAACAAGAGAACCTTCGTTGTCTTGATGATGACGAAGCATGGCAACTCATGGACTTGAGCTTGCACGCCTTCAAGAAGTGGTGATCTTTCCTTTAAGAGGAACCTAGAAGATCACACAAAACAAAAGACAAACTACATAGATCACTTGGATCCGAGGTTAGAGGTTAGAATACTAGAGGGAAGTATGTGTGTGAAGTGATGAATAGAAAGGAAGAAATGGCTCTCATTTATAGAGAAAATTTCATTGTTTCCCGGATCCCACGGATCCTTCCACTGGGATCCGCTAGCACAAAGCCGTGGATCCGTGGAACGCCCTCTTTACCCATGGGTATTTTTGGTTATGGGTCATGGGTCATGGGTTATGGGTTGATCCATGGTTTTCTTTTCTAGATACAATGAACTTGGTTAAGTGGTATATATAAAACCATGGGTTATGGGTCAATACCATTTGCTAGTTTTACCCATTTAGTATATACTTGTTTTACCCATTTTAGTATACTTAGTTTAAGTATATACTAACCCAATATGTAAACACTAGTTGTTGTACATATGTATTTAAATCATAAAATCACTTATACTTGTTTTAGTGTTTTATGTGAAAACGTAAGTGTGTTAGGAAACTATTAACTCAAACTATTTACGATTCTATTTGTTTCGTTAAAATGATTTTACGCTTGTTATCGACAAAACATTAGAAGATCGTAAAATATAAATAAACGCTTTAACGGCTTATTTGTATTAACAATCTCCCTTTTGTTGATGACAAAACATAAAATTATTTTAAGGAAAAGCTAAAATTGTAGAAGTTTGAATTTGTAGTTTTACTTTCTTCTCCCCTTTTGTCGAAACAAAAGTGTTAAAAGAAACTAACACAATTTTTATAAGAAAAGGTATGTAAAATGTAAAGAGAGCAAGTGACGGAATGGTACTCGCCTTAACTCCCCTTGACGAGTCCATCCTTTGAAAGGGCGCCAAGGACATGACGTAAAATAAACTAATTGTGTTTGCAATTAAGTTTGCAAATGGTTTGCCTAAGTGACGAAAACGTGCTCCCCTTGAAGATTGCAAAGATGCAATGGGTATCATGAAGTGTAATCCAAAATTGGATTAAGTTGCAAATGATTTTGCAATGTCGTTTGACACAAAGCTCCCCTAGCTTTATGATGTCAAAATCTTCATATGCTAATTTGAAAATCTACAAAGTAAAGGTTAGAAAACAAGAGTATAATGCATAATTTCCGCAAGTAAAACTCAAGTTAGTAGAAATTTGTGCTTGATTCACGGATCCCACTTCCCCTTCTTGAAGGATCCGTCTAGGCATTATGGAGGATCCTACTGTCTGCTGACGCTTCTTCAAGAATGAGAGTGTTTCAATCAATGCTAATATATGTGCAACAAAGAGCACAACGCACGTAATAATCAAAACATAAAAATGTTCATTCAATAAAATAAGAGATAACCAAACAAATCTCTAAGACTAAGAGAATGAACTAGCCATACAAGTACTACTAATGCTAATGAGTTACCCAAATTCAAGGTTCAACTAAGACTTAATGATGATCAAGGATGAGAAAGGTTTCAAACGCTCTAAGTTTGAGCTTTTGACTATGATGCTCATTGTATTTTAGGTTTGTTAACCTCTTCAAACGCTCGAGGAGGTGATAAAACATGAAACGTTGTCTTCACGTAGTTCATGTATCAACCTTTCAACATGTTTACAATGATAGCAATCCTTGTCATGGTTTTGAATTTCTTGTAATGGAAGTTCAAGTGAAGTGGGTTGAGTATCTTCAAATGAAGGAGGAATTGGTGGAGGCTTTTAAGTGACGGATCTACAATGTTTGAGGGTGAAGGTAAAGAAGCATCAACTTCCATATGGTCGGGTGGTTGCCTTTGATGTCTTCTCATAATCCAAAATGGACTATTGGGAGGATGATAGAGTTAACTTTTGGAGCAAGTGTTGATTCAACACTTTGATTTTGTTGCTCAATCTTTTCAAGTGAATTTGTTGGTAATGGTGAAAGATGAGATGGCCAAGAAGGTAACTCTTCTACATTGAGAGAGTGTGGAGATGATTGTGAGGTGGCTCTAGGCACTAATGATGTTGGTTGAGTTGTGGAGGGTATGTTTGGTATAGTAGAGTTTGGTGATGAAATCCTAGTGGGAACACTCTTCTTGGGGATTAGTTTGATTGGTTTCCTTGGTGTAGGGGAAATCCTAGCATTGGTGGACTTAACCGAGATGATTCGTTGATGAAACTTCGTGTATGATTCTAGCAAGTTTCTTGGGTGGTTCTTGAGTGAATGAGTTAGCACTAGGAGCTTTTCTCATGATGAAAAGACTAAGGGAGATGGTTGCAATTGCTGATAATTGTGTTTGTGTTTGATGACTAATATGGCTTATAAAGGGAAGAACTTGGCAATTGCATTTAAGACTTAATCCACTAATGTTCTTGGAAATGTGATGATTAACATGCACAAAGTTGAGGTTCAGAGTTTCACTGATCTAGGAACTCATTTAAGATGAGATGGAGTGTTTGAGTTAGGAAGATGAGTTGAAATGATTGTTTTAGCAATGTTTGACACAGACTGTCACCCGGATCCCACGGTTCCCTCCTTGAGGATCCGCTAAGCTATTCCTAGGATCCGCTCTCGTAGCTATGATAGGTTTGAAATGAGGTTTCTAGGAGCTAAAGCCTATCTTATTTTGAGTGTTTCAGTTCTCCTAAGTATTTTAGGATGAGAGGATACTTGAATGATCAAAGGTAATAAGTGTTATAGCAAATGATTGTTTTCTTATTGAAAGGAGATGAGACAAGATGACTACCAATGAATGTCCAAGGATAACACTAAGAGTTTTGCGGTGTTAAGTCATAATAAATGATCCTAGTGATCAGATTTAAGCATGAGGTAAAATTTGAAAAAATCTGAACAAACCACAAGAATTGAAAAAGCTATTTTTTATATCACATTGAGAAAAAATGGTTGGAAACAATTTCCTAAAATTGTTTAATTTGTCCACTTAAGTGTTTTGAAAGATGAGAAACATTTTGTGGGTTATTGAGGCGGAAATGTGGTGAGCTTTGATGTGTTGATAAATCAAGAGGCATTTTGACTAAGATTTTAAGTAAGCCTTTAGTGAGTCTAAGCCTTTCTCATCCTTGAAAAGGTTCTAGTTGGATTCTAAAAACATATGCTTAGCTAATGAGATGTTATCTAGAAAGTTATCTTGATGCAAGAGATGCTGAATTGCTGATATGATGTCACGGATCCCACGGCTCCCTCAAGGAAGGGATCCGGCTAGGCTAACCCTTGGGATCCGGCATCTGCAGATCAGAATCTACACAGAAATGATGTGCAGATTTTGCACACTAATAAATCAACAAATAAAGCAATAGGAACAAGCATGTCATCATAAGACACCACTTATAAAAGTATGATAAAGTAACAATATCCAAATATCCATAAACCAAAAGAACTAACACGTAATCATCCAAACATAAAATAAACGAAAATAAGCAAAATCCTATTGTCTCTTTCACAATCCTTTCTTTTCCTTTTAGACGGCTTAGTGAGGTTGTAAGCGAGGTTTTGAATCATGCCCTCAATTGTTTAAATTCATGTCTCGCTTTGGAATGGTTGGAAGTTGTTCGTGGTATTCAAGGATTTCTAATTTGATGTTGGCTACGGGGTCGACATCTTCCTCATCTTCATCTTCTTCTTCACCGGCCGAGGAGTCCGAGAGAGCTTCAGGTTTCTCTCCATTAACCATGAACCGTTTAGAGCGTTGTTTGATAAGAGGTACCATGACGTGATCGGAAAGGTAATGATCATCGTTAATAGGAGATGGTTGCAATGTACCAACATACTTACAAAGTCGTGTTAGGAGCATACCATATGGAAGTACCATGTTGAAGCTTTGAATACCCCACCATTCTCCTTACCATGTAATAGGCAAGATTAAATGGCCTTTGGTGGGTAAGACAATAGATCATTTGCACAAGACATGCGTTTGGATGATCTTTGTTTCCAACTAGGCTAATGACATTTTCCCTAAGGATTTCTTCCCATTTTCTAAACATGGGATGCATTTCGAAAAGTTCCATTTGAAAGGGATCACGGTGAATAAGCTTTTTGTTACGGTCGTAACGAGATTGGTCGGTCCTAACTTTGAAGATAGTCTCTCTAATGGTTTCGGAATCGTCGAGAGGAGTGTTATAGAGAGGCTTAGGATCAAGTGCATGGTTTTGAGCGTTAATTGCCCAATCTTGAGAGTACATAAAAATTCATTCACAAGGAATGCGAAGAATTTGAGCAAAGGTGTTGAGAGAAAAATAAAGTTTTGTTTGTTGATGATGAAGGCGATTGAGATGCTATTGTCGGTGTTTCTAATGATCCTAAAGCTTTTGTAAAATTCAAAATGAAGACCGGACAAATTTGTTCATCTATGTCAAGGAGACAATCAAAATTGATTGTCGAGAAAACTTGACGAATGTCGGTATCTTCAAGGAAACATTCCTTGACTACACGACCTTCGTGGATAAGTCGCTTTACAAGGCTTTTGAATATTTTACGGTCGGTTTTGGTCAATCCCTTTACGATAGTAGTGAGTAAGGTAATGGACGGTGTCATGATGATCTTGTTGAGTGGCTTTGGGCATGGTTGGTCCTAAAATACAAATTTTCAATTAAGAGAAATTAGTTGGAATGGGTTTATGGTTTTGATTTGTATTAACAATGTTGTGAACACAAAGTGATTTTGTTAAAATCCCTTTTCATGATTAGTTTGAAAACCCTAATTGTGTTAATTGATTAGATATTAAGAAACCATAAACCCTAGGATGAGGATGATGAAAGTTACAACAAGTTAATGTAATTACTTACAATGGTGTTCTAGGAGGGATACTTGAAAGTATGGAAGCCAATGAGGATGAATTATGTAGCTTGGTCGTTTTGTGTTGTGTAAATAGAGGAAAACAATCAATGGTGAATTTTTGAAAGCGATAGTGAGTTATGCTCCACGGTTCCCGGATCCTTTATGTTTGGGATCCGCTAGTACAACTAGGGGATCCGCTATTGTGATGTAAAAGGAGTTGTTTGGCATTATTTTGTAGTAGGCTTATAAATTAGCTTACTAAAAATAGTTCGAGGTATTAGATGAAGATTGTTTTGGATGACGGCTTTTGATGAATCACATATCGAGGGTTCATATGTGATGACGGCGTTAGTTTGATGAATCAAAAGGAGTATTATTCCGATGATGAAAAAGACGGAAAAGTGACGAAAGAGACTTCTAATGATGTTAGAGATAAATAAACAAAGAGAACTTATGAAATAAATTGAACTCATGTAACCTATCTAATGAAAAGTAAAACATACCTCTATGCTTCTTGGTTTGGCATAATACCAAAGATACTTCATGAGCTTTTAAAGTAATCCTTTGTACTTGGTGTACGTAAGTTGTGATTACTTTTAGATCCTTCCTTGAATGTTGACTTCATTATTCTTTGAATGAAGATTTTGGAGAGATTCTAGCATGAAGATTTCTTAGAACAAAAGTTGTTAGAGTCATCTATCAATGTCCAATAAAATGATTTAAAAAAAGTATGACTTAAAAAATCCTTCTTTGTAGTTTTCAAACATACACGGATCGTATCAAGTCTTTAAAGTACAACATACTTTAAGAAACTTGTAACGAAGCTCGATGCCAATTGTGGAAAACTAGAAGGGGGTTAAATAGTTTTACCAATTTAAAACTTCCTTTAAATATTTAGATCGACTTATGTCAATCTATTTGGTTGTTTATGTTGGACGTTGATAGATAAGTATATAAACGTGTAATGAAAGATAAAGAGTAAGAAGCACATCACCACGACACAAGTTATTTATAGTGGTTCGCCACAAGGACACCTTCCTTGCCCTACTCCACCCCCGAGTCACCTACTCGAGAGTTCGTAAGCACTACACCAATCTCCTTATGGCGGAGAAGCCTTCACAACGTCGCTTAACCTTTTTCCAGACAAAGCTAAATACCGAGTTCTTTCACACCAAGGCGAACCACACCTAACACAACGTCGCTTACCCTTTATACGGTGCTAGGCTAACCACCGAGTTCTTTCACACCTTAGGAGAACTAATCCTATCACAACGTCGCCTACCCTTTATTAGGTACTAGGCTAAGCACCTAGTTCCATTACTATGGAGGAACTACTACCCTTCACGACACAACACCTAATCTCAAGGAGATCTACTCCTTGTTACAACACCATCAAGGATATCACCATCCTTGTAAATAAACAAATACTTATATGTATAACGATGCACCTCATCGATTATACGACCTAAGCATTCTTCCCAAATGCTATTTGATTTGATTCATCGGCATCCTTCACTAGTGTCTTTGACACAACGCTTGGCACTCTTCACTAATGCCTTCGCCTTGACACCTTTAGCATTCTTCACTAATGCTTTTACACGGATGATGAGCACCTTTCACTAATGCTTTCATCTTGACACTTTTGGCATTCTTCACTAATGCCTTCAACCCAACATCTATGGAGAAAGGTAGATCTATCAACAAGAGAACCTTCGTTGTCTTGATGATGACGGCATGGCAACTCATGGACTTGAGCTTGCACGTCTTCAAGAAGTGGTGATCTTTCCTTTAAGAGGAACCTAGAAGATCACACAAAACAAAAGACAAACTACATAGATCACTTGGATCCGAGGTTAGAGGGTTAGAATACTAGGGAAGTATGTGTGAAGTGATGAATAGAAAGGAAGAAATGGCTCTCTATTTATAGAGAAAATTTCATCGCTTCCCGGATCCCACGGATCCCTTCCACTGGGATCCGGCTAGCACAAAGCCAAGGATCCGTGGAACGCCTCTTTACCCATGGGTATTTTTGGTTATGGGTCATGGGTCATGGGTTATGGGTTGATCCATGGTTTTCTTTAGATACAATGAACTTGGTTAAGTGGTATATATAAACCATGGGTTATGGGTCAATACCATTTGCTAGTTTTTACCCATTTAGTATATACTTGTTTTACCCATTTTAGTATACTTAGTTTAAGTATATAAAACCCAATATGTAAACACTAGTTGTTGTACATATGTATTTAAATCATAAAATCACTTATACTTGTTTTAGTGTTTTATGTGAAAACGTAAGTGTGTTAGGAAACTATTAACTCAAACTATTTACGATTCTATTTGTTTCGTTAAAATGATTTTACGCTTGACAAAACATTATCGACAAAACATTAACGAACGATCGTATTAACAATAACTTTGGATATAAATAAACGCCCTTTATACTTTATATCTTAAAAATTGTATATGTTTGTTTTAGAATAACAACATATAAATTTGCTTATTTGTATTAATTTATTTCATTTTAAAAGTTTAACCTATGTGGACACGAGTTTACATTTTAAATATTGCTAAATTCTTGAAAACGGAAATATAATTATCAAATTGTAAGCACGGGTTACTTTAATATAAAATTAAATCAACATATTTGTCAGCTAAATAAAATTAAATCTTGAGTTATCTAACATAAATTTTTCAAATATTTTACCAAATTCTAATGGATATTAATGCATAATGAAAAACTCGTGCATAAGTATTAGCAGTACTTATATTACAATTTTCATGGGCAAATTCTTATATGTGTATATACAGAACTAAAATGTTAAAATTAATTTGATCTATGTGTAAACTGTGTGCGTGCACGAAATTTATAACTATATAATTTATGCAATTACCTTTAAAGACACAATATTCAGTATTAATACAGAATAATTTTTTTTTATCAAAACCCCGTGCGTGCACGGGTATAATAACTAGTTGGGTATTATAAGGATACAATTAATATAAACTTTAAAAGAATTTTATATACAAAATGCTCAACAGATACATTTTTTACGTTAAGGCTTTTTTCTTCCTCTCACGACTCGTTCTTGGCATCGATCGTGTCTTCATTTTTTTCTTATTGAAGAAGCGTGTTAGGTGTGGAAAACTAGAAGGGGGGGTTGAATAGTTTTACTAATTAAAACTTCCTTTTAAACTATTTAGATCGACTTATGTCAATTTATTTGGTTGTGTGTGTTGGATGTTGATAAACAAGCATATAAAGATATGTAATGAAAAGATAAGAGTAAGAAGCACAAAACCACAACGCGAGTATTTATAGTGGTTCGGCTACAAGGACACCTTCTTTGCCCTACTCCTCCCCGAGTCACCTACTAGAGAGTTCGTAAACACTACACCAATCTCCTTATGGCGGAGAAGCCTTCACAACGTCGCCTACCCTTTTTCCTAGGCTAACCACCGGTTCTTTCACTCCAAGGTGAACCAAACCTACACAACGTCGCTTACCCTTTATAAGGTACTAGGCTAAGTACCTAGTTCTTTCACTCCAAGGTGAACTACACCTTCACAACGTCGCCTACCCTTTATTAGGTACTAGGCTAAGCACCTAGTTCCATTGTAATGGAGGAACTACTACCACACTACACCAACGACTAATCACAAAGGAGATCTACTCCTTTACAACATCATCAAGGATATCAATATCCTTGGATCTAATGCTAGTTGATTGCTCCCAGACGGTCAAGTTTTCTCACTCAAGCCGACCACTTGTGAATGGCCAACCGTAACAAACTTAAAACAGTCTGGAAACAAATGCAATGAAGATCAGGAGAGTATAATGTTTCCCAAGATCGTTATGTCCCAACGAGCTGTGCGATGAATCACCAAACGAATAGTGATCGAGAGGATTTGAACGGAAAAGAGTTTTGATTGATTATGAACAATTATACCTAAAGGAAAAATTTATAAATTACAGGGGCTTAAATGCAAATTAAAAAAAATTAAAAAGATAAATTATATTAAATAAACGCTATCACTATTTTTAAAATCGATGTTTTGATTTTTAAAACAAAATAACTTAAATAAACTATTTTAATTAAAACGTAAACCTAAATTACCTAAAACGTAACCTAGAATGAAAACGCACGTTATATGTAAAATTACGAGTGCATAAGTAAAACGTAAAATTTGTGAAATAAAGTCCCACGAGTGCAAAAGTAATTTTCCTCGCTCTAAACTACTAAAAATAATTTTAGGAAAAAGCAGGTATTTTTTCGACTTTTAAATTATTTATTACGAATTAAAACTAATTTAATCTAATTAAATTATAAAAATACTAAACTATTTTCTAAAATTAGAAAAAATCACTAAAATACTTTGAGAAATACCGATTCTAAGAAAATTATAAAAGCGTGGTAATCGCTTTTGTAAATAAGCACTTAAAAGTGATTAAGATGTTAAGCTTAAAACTCAAATGTGTATTAAACATTAATGGTGTACCATCCGACTGTGACAAGTCCCAAGGCGGATGGTAAGTGTTGTGTGTTGGGTTTGTGAGGCTAGAGACCAAGGTTCGAATCATTGCTTGGCACCTTTTGTACTATATTTTTTTTCAATTTTCTTTGTAGCTTAAAGTGCTTATCAAATTGAAGAAATTTTGTGACAACTTTTATGTCAAAACCTTTGGAATAAGCAGTTGGGTACTGCTTATTTCCAAATCAGTTTCAAAGAAGCAAAACCAACTTTTTCTTTTTTTTTTTGACATATTCTATTTAAGCACAAGATAATCAATGAACGATGAATAAGCACTAAACAAGCAATCATGAACTGAGTTAAGCTAGAATGAGCAAATGACAAATGAATTAAATACGGCTAAATGGAGAATAAGCAGTTTGAGGGAAATCCTAAGCTAACATGGGAAATAAGCATAAAAGGGATCAAAAGCTATTCTAAAAAGACTCTAATAAGCACTAAGTAAGCCAAAGATAAGCTATCCTAATATAAGGACTAATAAGAAACTAAAGTTCCCTAATTAAGCTAATAAGAAGTGAAATAAGCTAAACTAAGGATGTAACAAGTCGATGGGGTCACTGTGTGTTACAGAAAGCGATCCTATGGAATCGCTTTTGAGCTTATAAATAAGCTACCATAAGCTCTTGTAAAATTCAATAAAAATCACTTATGACTTAACAACCTAGCCTAGATTGAGCATACCAAATTTCAGCTTATAATACCAAGTAATAAGCAAATGAAAAATCTGAGAATGGAGCCCATTGGACATCCAAGATGCTGTAACAGTTAATGAAAATGGGTATGAGACAGATTTCTAGTGCTATTTAAGCTAAACTAAAGCTAATCTAAGGGCAAATAAGTTAAAGGCATAATGAGGTGGGTATGTGAGGAGGTAATAAAAGCGCTTTGGAAAAGTTTTGCTTAAAATAAGCTAAAAATCGCAAACAAAGAAATATGTTGCTTTGTCGTGCAGACAAAAAGCTTTTTCCACTTTTTTTCTACTCAAACTTTTACAAAACCTTTTGAATCAAATTCAACTCTAAAAGAAACTACCTAAAATATTAAAAGCATTTTGACTAAACAAGTCAAACAGTTAAAAAGCGCTTTATAGACCTTGAATAAGCTTGAGCCAAACACAACTTATGGGCGAAACTTAAAAGCGATTTTTCCGAAAAGCTAAACCAAGGTTTTCGATGTAAAACTGCTTTGCAACTTAAAATAGTACTTAAGAAAATTTATAGTAACCAATGAGCAAATAAGCACTTATGCGCTTATTTGCATATAAACCGATAAGTAAAAGATAAGCGTAAATAAACTTTTTCATTAAAAACAAAGTTACAACTAAAGAAAAAGCAGAAACTAAATTTTTAAAAGCTTAATAAAAATCCTAGGTGCCTTATCAAATGGCTACAAGGTTCTATTTATACTAGCAGCTTAGGGTCTCTCTTTCTTGTGTGAGATAAACAAACCAACACATGCGTGCCTCTCTGCCAGTCTCTTTGTCTCTGTCTCGCTCTCTCCTTTTCTTGTTGCTACTTGTCGTATTTTGGCATCTTCCAGCTTTTTTCGAACCCGAGAGTGATGGGTATAGGGTACAGGGGGTATGGGGAAGTGATGGAGAGATGGTTTATTACTTCTTTGTGTTTTCTGGTTTTTGGTGACAGGGGACAGGGAGGATTAGAAAAGAGAAAAAGGTTTTATTGTGTTTTGTGCTTCTGTGTTGTGAGTTTGGGCGGGAAACAAAGGAAAAAGAAAAGGTGGGGAGGTGGGGTGTTAATACTTTGACCGGGTAGGGTTAGGGTAAATGGGTATTGGACTGGGTAAGGGGATTGGGCTTGGGTTGTTAAATGGGTTTAGGATTAATTTTAAACCCAATTAGTAGCTTAGGACCATTTGTGCATATTCGAAAATCCAGGTCCAACGTGTAAATTCGAAATTATTATCCAAGGCCAAACTTGTCATTCTCAAATAATTTAAGGACCATTTTGCCAATTATGAAATTCAAGGACTAAGCATGACCATTTTAAAATCCAAGGGATCAAAACTGTAATTTCTCAAAACTTTTGGAACTTTTCACCAAAGGACTAATTATGACAATTTATGATTCCAAAATGACCTTTGGTGACTTTTCTTTTAAAATAAGTGCTCAGGGACTATTTCTGACAAGATTTGAAAGTCGGGGGACTGAAACTGCCAATTATGCAAACTTAGCTCATTTTTCATCTGATTTTAAACATTTTGCATCTGAAACATATAAAATACAATTTTGAGATATTTTCAATTTTGATGCATTTCTTAAGCGTTTTAAGTGTTTTGCGATCAGATTGACCAAAAATGATGAGTATTTACACACTCATCAATCCCCACACTAAACTATTGCTAGTCCCTAGCAATCTTTGAGAAAAACTTAATGGATTTGAATCTCTTTATCAAAAGCCATTACTTACGAGTAGCCAAATGTTTCAGTTCAAGTAAGAACCTTGGTACACGATAACCAAATGATTTTGAGCAAATCACCGCCTTCAACGGATTTGATTTGTCTTTACGAAAGCCGTTTGCTCGGACTAGCCAACTCTTAGATAAAATATCTTTGGTGAGTCGATTACCAATTATGGTTTTCCAATCGCCTTTACCACAAGCCATAAACTTGCGGGCTAGCCAACTCTTCACTAATTAAAGATATGGTGAGTGAATACCATACAATTTTGGGCAAATTGCAAGCCGTCAACGGATTTGATATATATTTACCAAGAGCCGTTTGCTCTGGATTAGCCAATCCTTTTGTTTATTAGACATGGCGGATCGATAACTATAAGTCGAGTAAGTGCAAAACACTTACTCCAAAAAAATTTTGGCCAAAATGGGGAATTAGGCGGCATAATTACATGATAAAATTCGTGAAATTCCCCCACACTAGAAATGAATATTACCCTCAATATTCAAAGTACCGGGCCGTTATGCCGAAACCGAACGTAAAGGGAAATACTACGCCATTATTTAGCAAGAGATTTTTTTTTTTTTTTTTTTTTGAAACATTATATACAACAGTGGGGCAACTCCCACACTAGGTGGTACACGGGTGAAAACCCATGTTTAACTATCTGTTTTGATTACTGAGTCGCTAGCTTGACTCGACCCAATTAATTTGTTCATGGGAAGTAAGTGGAAGAGATAATTCCATCGGGCTTTCATTCAAGATGTTTGTATAAACATTTGAAGCACGCGAAAGTTCCACACCGATGAGATATACATAGACGCACCCGCTCACAAATGGTACATGGAAATGCGGGGTCAAGATAATGTCTTCATTCCAAGGAGTGAAGAATGGAGAAGTGATGTAATATATGAAGAAAAGAAAGAAAATCATGATAAAAATCATGACTAACTCTTCATCCTCAATAGGATAATTCATAGTTTCATGAATCTCATCGAGTTAAGCTCGCTTGATCAAGACATATTATGGGTGTGTCTAGATCAGTAGAAATTATCATACTCCGGCGGAGATATGATATGAGTGAGTTCATCGAGAACTCCTTGAAGGTGAATGAATCATATTCGAATTGATATGAGTGGGTTCACTAGTGAACTCCTCCAATATAAATGATTCATAATCGGGAGAGAATTATGAGAATGAAAAGTGGCATGCGCCACTAATCTTCTCTCCCATATTATCAAAACAGAAGGCTTTCATTTCGGATTAGAATCATCGGAAAGAATGTCACTACCCTTAATGGGGATAGGAGATGAAATAGGTTTCTCTTTGAAAGCCTCGATTTTAGAAATGAGAAGACCGACATTCGAATGTTGCACGAAGTGCTTCATCTTTGATTTCAAAGTCGTAACTTCATCATTCTCTTCTTCTAAGCTAACAAGCTCGGAAGGTAAATCTTCCACATAAACGATGTCTCCACAAGACAACGAATCATCATCATCGAATCGGAGAACATCTCAACATGATCTTTTGGGAAGACAAGAGGGTAGGATATCACACAAATGCTCGAGAATTCCTGTGACTCTCTTGGGATTGGGACAAGGTTCTCAACACTAGACTTTATGAATTCGTCCGATTCCTTTTCGTGAACAAGGTCAAGATGCTCGCCCCCATGCTCGAGAGTGAGTGTGAACCTCGGGTGTGATAGCGGTTGTTTGAGAATGAATCTCAACCGGGGATATCAACCGATGAACTTGATGAATCTTTATAGAATTGAAGGATATCAAGTGTATCCTCATCATCACCGCCATCGGGATAAAATGAAATTGAGAGCTAGATCCGTCGCTTTTCTTTTGCAATTGATTCCTAATAGATTTTTCAAACGCAATTTGGAATTTATTTTAGCAACGCTCTTGACTAACAATTCTTCCATGGATTTTGATTTGGATTATCTTGGGAATGTTTACATTCCTTCAAATCTTCACTAAATCCAAAAGATCAAGGAGAAGATTTTGAGGAAGTGGCTCAGTGAGGTGGTGTCCGATTCATTTGGTACCAGAGGTTGGTTATGATACTGAAGAGTCGTAATTGTTACAAGGAAATGGATTCCTTGTTTGACAATCGAGCTACGATGTGGACCTCCACAATACTCACAACATAAACCGATGTGGTCGTGAGTTATATGTGTGGTCGTCATAATTGTTATCGTGAACCCGCTCATAGACAAGCGTGTTTCCGATTGACAATCGAACTGGAGTGTGAACCACCACAAGATTTCACAACAAGAAATCGCCGAGTCTCACAAAGGTGGTAGTCGATGGAATAAATCGGTTGTGTTATGGTAGGAATAGGGATCCCGGTTATATGCACCTGCTTCTGACTCCACCATGCTACAACCGGGGCAATTGCCACCATTATAAGGACCACCACACCATTGACAATCAAGAGGTGAGGATAAGACATAGAAAGAATCAAATGTTTTCGGAGGGGTAGGATGAAGAATCAAAGATGTGAGAGGGTAAAGATGGATATTTTTGAATTTTTGGATAAACATTTTGTAAAAATAAGAAAGAAAATCTTTTGGGTTTTGATTTATATATGTAGAAACAAAAGAAAATATTTTGTGTTTTATATGTTTTAAGATGTTTTTGGGTTTTTGATATTTATAAGAAAATATAGATATATATAGATGGATGGTATGAACAAAGAGTGAATATTCAAATCACTAATCTGCTAAACGTAAGATAATTAGCACAGCTCCCCGGCACCGGCGCCAAAATTTGATTGCTCCCAGACGGTCAAGTTTTCTCACTCAAGCCGACCACTTGTGAATGGCCAACCGTAACAAACTTAAAACAGTCTGGAAACAAATGCAATGAAGATCGGGAGAGTATAATGTTTCCCAAGATCGTTATGTCCCAACGAGTCATGCGATGAATCACCAAACGAATAGTGATCGAGAGGATTTGAACGGAAAAGAGTTTTGATTGATTATGAACAATTATACCTAAAGGAAAATTTATAAATTACAGGGCTTAAATGCAAATTAAAAAATTAAAAGATAAATTATATTAAATAAACGCTATCACTATTTTTAAAATCGATGTTTTGATTTTTAAAACAAAATAACTTAAATAAACTATTTTAATTAAAACGTAAACCTAAATTACCTAAAAGCGTAACCTAGAATGAAAACGACGTTATATGTAAAATTACGCAGTCGCAAGTAAAACGTAAAATTTGTGAAATAAAAGTCCTACGAGTGCAAAGTAATTTTCCTACGCTCTAAACTACTAAAAATAATTTTAGGAAAAAGCGGGTATTTTTTCTCGACTTTTAAATTATTTATTACAATTAAAAACTAATTTAATCTAATTAAATTATAAAAATACTAAACTATTTTCTAAAATTCAAAAATCACTAAAAATACTTTGAGAAACACTGATTCTAAGAAAATTATAAAAGGTGGTACTTTTTGTAAATAAGCACTTAAAAGTCGATTAAGATGTTAAGCTTAAAAACTCAAATGTGTATTAAACATTAATGGTGTACCATCCGACGGTGACAAGTCCCAAGGGCGGATGGTAAGGGTGTGTGTGTGGGTTTGTGAGGCTAGAGACCAAGGTTCAATCATGTTTGGCACCTTTTGTACTATATTTTTTCAATTTTCTTTTGTAGCTTAAAGTGCTTATCAAATTGAAGAAATTTTGTGACAACTTTATGTCAAAACCTTTGGAATAAGCGGTTGGGTACCGCTTATTTCAAATCGCTTCAAAGAAGCAAAACCAACTTTTTCTTTTCTTTTGACATATTCTATTTAAGCACAAGATAATCAATGAATGATGAATAAGCACTAAACAAGCAATCATGAACCGAGTTAAGCTAGAATGAGCAAATGACAAATGAATTAAATACTGCTAAATGGAGAATAAGCGGTTTGAGGAAATCTAAGCTAACATGGAAATAAGCATAAAAGGGATCAAAAGCTATTCTAAAAGACTCTAATAAGCACTAAGTAAGCCAAAGATAAGCTATCCTAATATAAGGGACTAATAAGAAACTAAAGTTCCCTAATTAAGCTAATAAGAAGTGAAATAAGCTAAACTAAGGGATGTAACAAGTCGATGTGAAATTGCGTGTTGCAAAAGAGAGCACCCTATGGAATCGCTTTTGAGCTTATAAATAAGCTACCATAAGCTCTTGTAAAATTCAATAAAATCACTTATGACTTAACAACCTAGCCTAGATTGAGCATACCAAATTTCAACTTATAATACCAAGTAATAAGCAAATGAAAATCGAGAATGGAGCCCATTGGACATCCAAGCTGCTGTAACAGTTAATGAAAATGGGTATGGGACAGATTTCTAGTGCTATTTAAGCTAAACTAAAGCTAATCTAAGGGTAAATAAGTTAAAGGCATAATGAGGTGGGTATGTGAGGAGGTAATAAAAGCAGTTTTGGAAAAGTTTTTGCTTAAAAATAAGCTAAAAAAGCGCAAGCAAAGAAATATGTCGCTTCGTCTGAGGACAAAAAAGCTTTTTCCACTTTTTTTTTCTACTCAAACTTTTACAAAACCTTTTGAATCAAATTCAACTCTAAAAGAAACTACCTAAAATATTAAAAGCATTTTGACTAAACAAGTCAAACGGTTAAAAAGCAGTTTTATAGACCTTGAATAAGCTTGAGCCAAACACAACTTATGGGGCGTAAAACTTAAAAACTGATTTTTCTGAAAAGCTAAACCAAGGTTTTCTGATGTAAAACTGTTTTGCAACTTAAAATAGTACTTAAGAAAAATTTATAAGTAACCAATGAGCAAATAAGCACTTATGCGCTTATTTGCATATAAACTGATAAGTAAAAGATAAGCAGAAATAAACTTTTTTCATTAAAAAAACAGGTTACAACTAAAGAAAAAACAGAAAACTAAATTTTTAAAAGCTTAATAAAAATCCTAGGTGCCTTATCAAATGGCTACAAGGTTCTATTTATACTAGCAGCTTAGGGTCTCTCTTTCTTGTGTGAGATAAACAAACCAACACATGCGTGCCTCTCTGCCAGTCTCTTTGTCTCTGTCTCGCTCTCTCCTTTTCTTGTTGCTACTTGTCGTATTTTGGCATCTTCCACCTTTTTTCGAACCCGAGAGTGATGGGTATAGGTACAGGGGTATGGGAAGTGATGGAGAGATGGTTTATTACTTTGTGTTTTCGGTTTTGGTGACAGGGGGGGGGAGGATTAGAAAAGAGAAAAGGTTTTATTGTGTTTTGTGCTTCGTGTTGTGAGTTTGAAGGAAACAAAGGAAAAGAAAAGGTGGGAGGTGGGGTGTTAATACTTTGACCGGTAGGGTTAGGGTAAACGGTATTGACCGGTAAGGGATTGGGCAGTTGTTAAATGGGTTTAGGATTAATTTTAAACCCAATTAGTAGCTAGTGGACCATTTGTGCATATTCTGAAAATCCAGGGTCCAACGTGTAAATTCTGAAATTATTATCCAAGGGCCAAACTTGTCATTCTCAAATAATTTAAGGACCATTTTTGCCAATTATGAAATTCCAAGGACTAAGCATGACCATTTTTAAAATCCAGGGATCAAAACTGTAATTTCTCAAAACTTTTGGAACTTTTCACCAAAGGACTAATTATGACAATTTATGATTCCAAAATGACCTTTGGTGACTTTTCTTTTAAAATAAGTGCTCAGGGACTATTTCTGACAAGATTTGAAAGTCGGGACTGAAACGCCAATTATGCAAACTTAGCTCATTTTCATCCGATTTTAAACATTTTGCATCCAAACATATAAAATACAATTTTGAGATATTTTCAAGATTTTGATGCATTTCGAGCTGCTTTTAAGTGTTTTGCGTTCAGATTGACCAAAAATGATGAGTATTTACACACTCATCACTAGTCTATCTAGTACATCGAAACACACCATATCGAATGTACATCTAAGGAACCTTTCACTAATGCCTTTGACTAGATCTACAAGACACCTTTCACTAATGTCTTGTGTCTTCACTTCTAAGCACCTTTCACTAATGCTTCTTTGTCTTGAATTCTAAGCACCTTTCACTAATGCTTCTTTGTCTTGACTTCTAAGCACCTACCACAAGTGCTTATCCTATAGACGATAGATACCTTTCACTAATATCTTCACCTTGTCACTTGAGACATCTTTCACTAATGTCTTCAACACTACACTTCTTTGAAAAAATAAAGGAATCATCAACAAGAAGACTTCAGTAGCCTTGATGATGAGGAAGCATAGCAACTCATGGACTTGAGCTTGCTCGACTTCAAAGGTGGTGATCTTGCCTTTAAGAGGAACCCAAAAGATCACACAAAAACAAACTACAAACATAGATCTCTTGGATCTAAGGTTAGTGAGATTTAACTCGGGGAGAAAGTGTGTTAGAAAGGGTGAGGAATAATGAAGAAATGGCTCATTATTTATGAGGAAAAATCCATCGCTCCTCGGATCCCACGGATCCCTACCACAAGGGATCCGCTAGCACAAAGCTAGGGATCCGTGGAACGCCCTCTTGCCCATGGGTATTTTGGTTATGGGTCATGGGTTGAACCATGGATCTTTGGCTAGATACAATGTATCTTTGAAAGCAATGCACTTAGTCATTTGGGTATGGGTTGATCCATGGGTTATGGACATTATCCATGTATGATATAAGCATGATGTCATGCAATGGGTTATGGGTCAAGATTCATGGGTTATGGGCTTTGGGTTGTACCCAACTTCATTCAATGTATTTGCCCAATGGGTTGTGATACTTAAGTTTCTACCCATTTATATTACCCAATATACTACATACTAGTTATGTATATATTTTATCCAAATATGTAAACACTAGTTGTTGTACATATGTATTACTTAAATCATAAAATCACTTATACTTGTTTTAGTGTTTTATGTGAAAATGTGAATATGTTAGAAACTATTAGTTCAAACCATTTACGATTTTATTTGTTTCATTAATATGATTTTACGTTTGTTATCAACAAAACATTAGAAGATCGTAAAATATAAATAAACGCTTTTACGGCTTATTTGTATTAACAATCTCCCCTTTTGTTGATGACAAAACATAAAATTATTTTAAGGAAAAGCTAAAATTGTAAAAGTTTGAATTTGTAGTTTTACTTTTTCTCCCCTTTTGTCGAAACAAAAGTGTTTGAAGGAAGCAACACATTGTTTTAAGAAAACATGTGAAAGAAGTAAAAGTAAAAGAAATAGAGAGCAAGTAACGGAAAGGATCTCGTCATACTCCCCTTGACGAGTCCATCCCTAAGTAAGGGCGCCAAGAAACTAAGTCTAATCTAGTTCATTTGCAACTAACTTTGCAAAAGATTACGCCTATGTGGTGGTGTGCTCCCCTAGATGATAGCAATTTTGCAACGGAAGTCATGAAATATAAATCTAAGATTGCAAGTAATTTTAACGTATTGTTTTGACACCAAGCTCCCCTAGCTTTAGGGTGTCAAATTCTTCGTGTGTTAATTGAATAATCAGAAACAAGGGTTAGAAAACAAGTATAATTCACAATTTCGCAAATGTGGTTCAAGTTAGTAGAAAGAAAACTTTCGTCTCACGGATCCCACGGTTCCCTCTAGTAGGGATCCGCTCAGCAATCGAGGATCCGTAGTAGGTGATTAATTTCAAAGAAAGGTGATATAACAAGTAATGTTATCACAAAAATGAGATATGAATACAAGGTAATCATATGCTCGGAAAAATAACAAGTAGCATGTAATTCCATTTAATAAAACTAGAGTTATGATATACGTGACTCTAAAACTAAGAAAATAGACAATACATGACTAGGAATTTCTAGACCAACTAACGCTTGATGCTAGGACACCACTAAAATCTTCAAGCTCAAGTTTTGTTTAGGTTTAATCTCGAAGCGCTCGAGGAGATGATAGAACATGAAACGTTGGTCTTCTGCACTTCATGTATCAAACTTTCAACATGTTGACAATGATAGCAATCTTTGTCATGGCTTTCTCACAATCCAAATGGGATTATATGATGTAAACGGCGAAAAGGAAGCCGAGCAAGTGTTGACTCAACACCTTGATTTTGAACCATTATTCCTCCTAATGAGGAGAATGTTGTCGTGAAGCGGATGAGACGGCCTAGGAGGCAAGTCCTCTAAATTGTAGAGGTGTGGTGATGATAGTGGAGATGTAAATGAAATAGCTCTAGGAACCAATGGTGATGGTTTAGTGGAGATAATATTGTTTGGCCTAGGAGGTATGGTGGTGTTTGGCATTGGTAGTTTGTGGGTACTATCCTTTTAGGAATTGGTTTAATTGGATGAGGAAGGATCCTATCATTTGTTGGCTTGACCGGAGATGATTCGGTTGAAGAGATTTCGTGTATAACACGAGCCTTTTTCATGGGTGGTTCTTTGGTGGATAAGTTACTACTTGGGGTTTTCCTCATGATGAGATGATTTCAAGAGGTTGCAAGGCTGAAAGTTAGGATGAAAGTGATGACTATGGAGGTCCTAACAAAGTGGTTTATAAACCAAGAGATTTAGCAAGTGCATTTAAGCCTTAAGCCACTAGGATTTATTGGAATGTGATGATTAACATGCACAAGAGTCAACTTCAGAGGTTGCACTGATCTAGGAATTCATTTAAGTTGAGATGGAGTGTTTGAGTTAGGAATATGAGTTGAAATGATTGTTTTAGCAAGATTTGACATAAACGGTCATCTGGATCCCACTGTTCCTTCCTCGGAGGATCCGTCTAGGCTAATCCTAGGGATCCGGCTTTCGAAGCTTATGAAAGAGTGGAAATGATATTTCTAAGATCTAAGACCTATATCATCTTGAGTGTTTCACCTCCTAAGTGTCTTAAATGAAGGGTGCTTAAGTACTTGAAGGTAATGAGTGATGTAGCTAATGATTGTCTTTTATGGAAGGATTTGGAACTTTCAAAGAGTACCAATGGATGAGCAAGGATGACACTAAAGATGAGAGTGTAAATTGAAGCTAAATAATCCTAGATATCAGGTTGTGACTTAGGATAGTTAAAAAAAATCCTAGAAGCTTTGAGATGAGAAAACTAGAATTTGATCAACTTTGATCAATTTTGAGGTGAGGATGATTTATGATCAATTTTGCCATAATCGAAAGATTTCAAAGACTAAGTAGAAAATGAAGTGTGGGTTTGAGAGCGGAAGAGTAACGGATTAAAATGAAACGGTAGATCTACAAGCATATTAGAGTGTGATCTAGGTGTGTGAGTAGGAATGATCAACCTATCTTGATAAGGACTTAATTTGCCTTAAGACACTATGTTTAGCTTAGTTTGAGATGTTCTAAGGATATGTTTGAAATATAATGCTTGCAATTGCATTTTCTGTCTGCCGGATCCTACGGTTCCCTAAGTGTAGGGATCCGTCTAGCACAATCTTTGGGATCCGCCCATCTGCTCAGCAGGACCTTTACTAAAGGTATGCAATGATCTTGACAATGTATTATATCTCAAGGATAGTCCAAAGAGATTTCTAATACTAAGATATCAAATGTAAGATGTTTTATTTCATGAAGGAAATTGGATTACATTGATAAAGCACGAGTACAATAGAATTGATCCTATTTTGGAATACTACTAGGTTCCTTGAGTGTTTTCGCTAGGAGGATCATTATGTGATTGATGAGTGTTGGTGGAATCAAGAATGAAGAAAGTCTTCATGAGAGATATGTTTAGCGGTTCCATCATCTTGTTCACAAGTACGTACAACGGACTTTGAAATTGAGGATGGAAGTGCATAACATTATGATAGAGGCGTGTCAAGAACATTCCATATGGGATGAGTTTA
Organism: Chrysanthemum lavandulifolium; assembly: GCA_022545495.1. Lineage (NCBI taxonomy): Eukaryota > Viridiplantae > Streptophyta > Magnoliopsida > Asterales > Asteraceae > Chrysanthemum > Chrysanthemum lavandulifolium. Next base: position 155,928,583 of record CM040246.1, read on the forward strand.
TTCTTGGAGCCTTGAAGATTTGCAATTCGCCTTCATGAAGAAGTAGGCGAGATTGTATGGTTGTTGTGTTAGCAAATAGTACAACATGTGAGCACAACAAGCGGGAAGAATTTCTATTTCCTAAGACTCCAAACATTTTCACGTAGGATGAGTGCAAGAGGCTTGTACTCTTCTCGGATGTCCCGTGTGAAGATAATGTTTGGATCGGAGTAATATGGTCGAGGTTTGCATATCATGCGATTTAAATCTTCCGGAGGGTATGTGTGAACAATATGGGCTATTTTCTTCACGAAGTTGAAGAGAGAATCAAGAGACCAATCTTCGTGAAGGCACATTGTCCATGATTTGGAATCCGGAGGATATGAGCAAAATGCCCAAGGGTTAGAGTGAACTTTGGTTTTGATATAAAACCAAAGAGATAGAGAGCGATCCTCGTTACGAACGAGTTCGACTTGACTGAAGAATTCCATTATAAACCTTGGACATATCTTCTCTTGATTTCAAGAAGACATTCTAGTCCTATGGCTCGGAAGGAGGTATTGATACCTTCTTCGAATTGTAGAGAGGTGTCTACAATATGTCCTTCATGGAAGTGACGGGTTTCGAGATTGTTGAACCCACCGACATGATTGCCGGTGTGTTGGGCTCAAGAGAGATGTTAGAGTGTACGCTAGTGAGTGAAAAATCAAACTCAGATTCATGCGTCATCGTTGAACCTATAGAAGTGATGGGTTAATAAGAGGTGATGTTTATGGTCAACCTATAATTATCTAACGCTTTTATTAAATTTTATTAACAATGGTTTTAGACAAGAAAGACACTTGACTCACTTATAGTTTTGACATTCTAGAGGAGTATACTTTTAGAAGAAAATGGTTTTAATTTGCATGAAAAACGTTTCTCGATGGGACGGATCCCACGGTTCCTTTTCAAAAGGGATCCGCTAGTATAACTTCCGGATCCGTGGATCCGTAGTAATGTAAATGATTTAGATAAAACATAGGTTTTATATTTTATACCACGAAGTGTTTTATCCTACATTTTCTTTTAGCATGCATTCATGACTTCTAATGTATCACGAAGGAATATGAAACATATAAATCACAAGAAAATAAATAATAATAAAGATAACAAGATTATTAGTAATATTGCATTTCAATGCTAAGGATGATACAAAGGATTGGGTATATGATCCCAATATAGATTAAAAGCACAAAGTAAATGTCTCCATATGTGAACTTCATCATAGGGAACACAAGTGCGATGAGTGTTAAGGCGATGAGCACGAGTGCGATGTAAACCATGTTGATGACGGATCTTCTTGGTTTCGGTTGATATGGAATGATGAGGAAGATGAAGCTTTTGAGTGAGAGGAAATTTTTGAAATTGGAAGATTTGAAAAAGTGAGGATTTGATAGATAGGTCGACGGTGAGAGTTTTTATAGGGAAGGAGGAATTTTTGAAATTCGTGTTTTTGTTTTATTATTGGATTAAAAGAAAAAATAAAACATAAGTTTTATATACCACGACTTTAGACGAGAAATGAGACACGATGTAAGAAAAAGGCTTCCTAATGAAGCTTCATGTAAAACATGTAATTTGCACAAAAGATAATGATATAAATACCTAAATAGGTATACTTAATTATCAAGCAAAGTAAAAGAAAATCATACCTTTAGCGCACTTAGGAATGTCTTTACAAATGACACAAAGAAATGTCACTTAGAATATTCCCCTCCCTTTATGCTTTAAGATACCTTCTTAAGGAAGGTATTCTTGTTACCAAGCGACTCCTAAAGCTTGGTGAGTATGAGCTTTGATTAATCAACATGAAAAAGAAGATTAGTGCAATTAAATGAAAAAATAAATAAGAAAAATGTTGTTTATCAAATCAACATCCAAACATATAGTTTTAAAAGACATGGTGTTTGTTTTTATGAAAAAAAAACTTCTTTGTAGTTTTCAATTAACCATGGATCGTATCAAGTTTTTAAAGTACAATATACTTCAAGAAACTTGGTAACGAAGCTCTGATGCCAATTGTGGAAAACTAGAATGGGGGGGTTGAATAGTTTTACCAATTAAAACTTTCTTTTAAACTATTTAGATCGACTTATGTCAATCTATTTGGTTGTGTGTGTTGGATGTTGATAAACAAGCATATAAAGATATGTAATGAAAAGATAAGAGTAAGAAGCACAAAACCACAACGCGAGTATTTATAGTGGTTCGGCTACAAGGACACCTTCCTTTCCCTACTCCACTCCCCGAGTCACCTACTCGAGAGTTCGTAAACACTACACCAATCTCCTTATGGCGGAGAAGCCTTCACAACGTCGCCTACCCTTTTTCCGGTGCTAGACTAACCATCGGGTTCTTTCACTCCAAGGTGAACCAAACCTACACAACGTCGCTTACCCTTTATAAGGTAATAGGCTAAGTACCTAGTGTTCAAACCATTTACGTATTTTATTTGTTTCGTTAATATGATTTTACGTTTGTTATCAACAAAACATTAGAAGATCGTAAAATATAAATAAACGTTTTTACGGCTTATTTGTATTAACACTAGGGGTGACTGTAATAAGGTCCAACGCTATTTGAGCGTCCAAAACTTGGTCGTAAGACTTTTATTAAGGTCGGCCTAAGCTGCAAGTTCTTAAAACAAGGTGATGAATGAAAGGAGAGTAATTTCCACTTGTGTACATGAGAACTCACATGTAAGTTGTAGTAAATGTTACTCCCTCCGTCCCACATTAAGTGTCTACTATGACATTTTCAAGTCTTTTTTATTTAACTTTGACTTTAAATACTTTTGTTCGTGTTATATAACATTCGATGCATGATATATGAATGAATTACGTTTTTAAATTTGTTTTCATTTGTACAACTTTTATTACGTATTATATAACACAATCAAATATATTTAAGGTCAAAGTTGAAGTAAAAAGACTTAAAAAAGTTATAATGGACACTTAATGTGGGACGGAGGTAGTATTTGCTAATGTCTTTTACCGTGTGGACATGTCACATGTGCACAAAATGACAATAACTTTTTGGAAAAAAAAAAAGGCTGAGTAATTATGAGTAAATTACAATATTTAACTCGGTAAGAAAAATACAACAATATATTATACGAGATACTTGAGGTTATTTATGACAGTTATTAGCTAGTCTACTTTATTATTTTAATCTATCTTTATCTTTATTTTTACTACATAAAATGAAAAAAAATAATAAATGTCAAAATTAAAAATTGAAAATTGAAAGTTAAAAATAAATGTTAAATGTTAAAATGAATTGTTAAAATCTTTACAACATAAAATGAAAAAAAAATCAAAGTTGAAAGTTAAAAGTCAAGGTTAAATGTTAAAATGAATTGTTGAAAGTTGAAACCTTTTGGCGTTTGGAAAGTATTGAAAAACTGAAATTAGCACCTTGTGCCTTTTGGAAAGGATTGCAGGGACTTGAAAGCTTTGGCGTTTGAAAAGTATTGCAGGAAAGTTTGACAATGTTTAAAATAAAAAGGCTGAAAATTTAATGCAGGAAAGTATTGATTTTGTGTAGAAATTAAAGAAGGAAAGTATTGCTGGAAACACATATCTCTTTGCTTTTTTTTTCTTTACAAACACACACAACACAAAAACACATACTCTACAAACTCTCATCTCCCACCACCAAAACTCTCGCCACCATCAGAGATCTCAACACCACCGGACATCAAAACCATCGGAGTCACCACCACCGGACGTCACCTCCACCAGACGTCACCACCACCGAGAACCCAATGACCGAAACCAACATCCACCAAAAGAGTTTTTTTTTTTTATGTTTAGAGGTAATTTTTGAGTTTTAATACATCTATGACTACTAATTAAGTTTTGAGTGTTCTTTTTTATAGATTTGTATTTTTTATTTGTAGATCAGAGTTTTAATTAAAAATATTACGTTTTTTGTAACAGCCGTCACGTTCCGGAAAAAGCCGCAGTATTGCTGGAAAATACCACCGTCGCCTTTGTCTCGCCTGCGGCCGCTGGAATTTGTGACAATTTTAGATCCATATGATTTTCTTTACATCCATATGATATTCTTTACAGATTTGAGTTCTTAAAAAATTTTGTGACAATCTTTTATAGGATTTCCTGGAGCTACTGCCGTCGCCACCATCGAGACCCACCACGTACGAGTCTAACCACCACAACAACCCCACTACTCGAACCTTTGTAGATTTATGTATTTAGTTTTAAAGTTGTTTTTACTTTTTAGATCTATGTTGCTATCACATTTTTATGCCGCCGCTTTCGATAGAATATCTCTGCGTTGCCGGACTTTGCATAGCAGCCGACAGAAGGTGTTGTTGTCACTGCCGCGGAAACCTTATCTATGGTCGGACATTGTTTGGTTACTTTTTAATATTTGTTGGTAAATTTTGTTATAAGTTTATGTAAATATTGATATTAACTTTTATCTAAGTTTTGTTATAAAATTTAGAGTAAACTACACCATTCGTCCTTGTGGTATACGTTGACCATCAAGGATCGCCCTTGACCAAAAAATTGCACCGTTAGTCCTTAATCGCGAAACGTTACTCGTTGTTGGTCCCTCACCCTAATCGACGTGAGTAACGGGCGTTAAGCCTATTTAAGTCGAGGGTATATTTGTCATTTCACACTTCATCTTCTTTCTTTATGCCCCCCACCACCAAAACAGCCATGGTACCATTTCTTTGCTGAGGTGATAAAATAACTCAAACTTATAACAAAAAGGAACCAAAACAAATCTACCACTAAATTAGGAATTAACAAAAGCAGATCTTTACCAAATAAACTTGATCTTAAGCACAAACTGAACACTAGCATCAACAGTAAACAAGGATAAACAACAAAAATTACAAAACCCATCAAAAATAAGCTTCATCCCTCACCGGTAAAACGTGACCCATGAATATTGAAGATACAAAAACAGGAGCCAAGAACTTGTAGTATCATGAATATTGGAAGAATGGTGTAGTTTACTCTATCTTCAATCATTATCTTCCATCTTCATTAAAAATTATCACCACCATCACCACTAATTTCCAGTGGTACACTGTCATCATCTCACCACCAGCAACACCACCATCGTCATACAACCACAACCAAGATCCAAGAGTCGTGAACCGCAACCACCAACCACCTCTAGCTACAACAAAGAAGGTCATCACCATTATCAAAATTGCAACAACCAACCACCATCTACCTTCGGCTACAACCGCAACCACCCAAAACCAACCACCATCTACCTTCACGTGGTTTTGGATTTGGATCCACCGGTTGTTTTGGGTGTCTACTCAAATAGAAAAGTAGAAAAGTAGAAATAGAAAAGTAGAAAAGTAGGAAACAAATATTATGGGTTAATGATCGAAACCCATGAATCTTTTTCATATGTCTTTTTCATATTATGGGTTAAAAATAGAAAAGTAGGAAACAAAGATGGATTTAAAAGTAAAAAAAAAAAAAAAAAAAAAAAAAATAGTGGCCAATAAGACATGGGTATGTTCAAACCCATGAATCTTTGTTCAAAACCCTAAATCTAGTAACCACGATCATCATTTTCAAGATTATTTTCGATGGAGAGTGGGTTTGCATATATCATTTTCATATATTTGAGTTGTGGGATTGTTTATATCACTTTCATATAAGGGGTGTCATATAAGGGGTTGTTGATTTTTAATGAAGATGAAAAAGGATGGTTTAATTGTTTCTGGGTTTTGACCTTTGAATATATAAAAATGGGGTGTTGATGTTTATGATGAATGAGGATTAGATTTTCACTAATTATGGGTGTTGATTTAAGGGTTTGTGAGGTGGCCGGAAATGATGGGAGCGGTGGTGTATTGTGGGAGTGGTAGTTGTGGATTGGTGGGTGAAGAAGATGAAAATGAGGATGAATATGAAAATAAAGAGGTGGTTGGTTGTTGCAATTTTTCAGTTGACGTGGTTTCATTTAATAAGGTTGTATGACCAACTGAAAAAATGAGGATGAATATGAAAATATGAAGATGAAAATTGGATAAGTGTAATAGTTAAAAAAAAAGTTAAGTGTAAAATGACCATTATACCCTCCACTTAAATAGGCTTAACGTCCGTTACTCACACCAGTTAGGGTGAGGGGCCAACGCTGAGTAACGTTTCGCAGTTAAGGACCAACGGTGCAATTTTTTTGGTCAAAGGACGATACTTGATGGTCAACGTATACCACAAGGACGAATGGTGTAGTTTACTCTAAAATTTATGAATTGTTTGTTATAGAGTTTATGTAAAGTTTTTTTTTTTTTTTTTCCTACATCTATTTGTTGAGTTTGGTGTGTATATTTGTTAACTTTTATTGAATTTGTTGGTAATTATTTTTAGATTGTTAGATTTTCAGTTTTTTGTGTTTCGGTTTGGTGAACTATAATGTTTGGACCTGTTTTAGGTTAAGTGATTTGGATGGTGCTTGGATTTCCCGGATCCCTGTTATTTGGATCTTTAGTGGTTTCAGTGGTGTTTGGATTTCATAACTATGATATTATCTCAAACTTGAATGTCAATGATTTGATAAAAAAAATCTTATATATTTGGAATTGTAAAGTCTTATCTGTAACAAGCCTTGCACATACCCCAACATACAAAAGAATTCTTGATATTTAAGCTAAATTCAAATTCATTTTCATATTCAACCCATTAGTTATTTCAAATTCAAATTGGCTTATAGACAAGCTAAAAGTAAGTTGTCAAAATTTTGGGAAAGTATAGGCTACTTTTTACTTGTGGTATGCTATGTTATAGTCATGGCACTATAGTAGAAAAAAAGATAGTCAATGAAAAAAACATCAAATCAATAAATGGTGATTTGGTGTACCAGTACTCACTAGAACCCCATAAGTTTAAAACACTACTATTTTTTAAGGCAATGAAAATCTTAATTATAACAACACAAAAGAATAAGATACTGCTACACTTTATGAAGTTTTTAACAACTCACAACTTGAAAAATGTATTTTTAATAAACATTGTTAGGAGGTGACTTTGGTGACATCAAAAGTTCATTCATATTGTGGTCAATTGCTTATAGAAAATTTTTCTTCGACTAAAGTTTATAGATCTTTGTAAGAGCTATGTAAAAATATTATTAACCATGTAACCAAAATGTCACTATAACTATTCGCTGCTAGAAAAACCCGTTGCTATGCACGGGTACTCGTCTATAAAAAAAAGAATGGTTGTAAGAAAGTGAAAAGTTTTCAAAGTGGAAAAACTTAAAATATAAACAAACTTAAATCTAAAAAAATCAAGTAAACTATTGTAATTGTAATGCAAATAAACTAAAAAAAACTTGAAAGCGAGGAAAATATGAAATGGGAAATTCGGTAAGTCTGACTTCCTACTCATCTAGGACTTGAAAGTAAGGGAAGTCTAAAATGGTTTTAATGCATTAATGAAATCGGGGTCTATATTGGGTATTGTGTTGTAAGGGCACTAAAAAAAGAAACTGAACATTAATAGGGCAAATTGCATAAAAAGGTACCCATCTTATGTCGAAGTTAAATTAAAGGTACTACTCTTTTTTTCCTCAATTTAAGGTACCCGAATTTTTTTGGCCGATTTAGGTTTTTTTCTAATTTCCGTTAACCATTTTGTTACTAAATTACATGTTTGGTCCTTGAGTTTGCATAGACATTTCATGTTTGGTCCATTTTCGTCCGTTTTCATACGTTTGCACATGTTTCGTCCGTTTTTATACGTTTCGTCCATTTTTACACGTTTTTGTTCGTTTTCGTCTGTTTTTGCATGTTTTGTCCGCTTTTACGTTTTAAATCTGCTTTTGCACGCTTCGTATGTTTTGCATGTTTAAAATCTGTTTTACACGTTTTCGTATGTTTTACCCATTTTCGTCCGCTTTTACACGTTTTCGTCCGTTTTTGCACGGTTTAGTCCGTTTTTGCACGTTTTCGTCTATTTTTGCACGTTTTTATCCATTTTTACACGTTTTCATCTGTTTTTGCACGTTTCCGTCTGTTTTTACATGTTTTCGTCTGTTTTTGCATGTTTTCGTCCATTTTTACGCGTTTCGGTCCGTTTTAATATGTTTCGGTCTCTTTTACACGTTTTCGTTCGTTTTTGTCAGTTTTTGACGTTTCGTCCATTTTTACATGTTTTTATAGACACATTAATGCACGTTTTTATATGTGGGTATAAAAAGGGTATAAACGGACGAAAACGTGCAAAAACGGACCAAAACGTGTAAGAACGGGCCGAAAAGTGCAAAAACGGACGAACGCGGAAAATGATTTAAATGTGTAAAAGACGAAACGTCATAAACAAATGAAAACGTGTAACAAGACGAAACGTGGAAAATGATGGAAACGCAAAACGGACTAAACTCGTAAATGTATTTAAAACGTGAAAATAGATGAAAACGCAAAACGACGAAAACGTAAAATGGACGGAACGGTAAAACAGTATTTAAAAGTGGTCCAAACATGCAAAACAGATTTAAAACGTAAAAAAAGTATTTAAAACGTAAAATGACATAAACGTAAAACGGACGAAACGGCGATCTAAAACATACGAAACGTAAAAGCAGATAAAAACGTAAAACGGATGGAAGCGTAAAAGCAGACAAAACGTGCAAAACGTAAAAAAGCGATTTAAACGTAAAACGGACAAAAACATGTAAAAATGGATGAAAATGTGTAAGAACGGACGAAAACGTATAAGAATGGACGAAAACGTATGAAAACGGACGAAAATGGACCAAACATTAAATGCCTATACAAACTCAAGGACCAAACATGTAATTTACTAACAAAATGATTAACGGAAGTTAGAAAAAAACCTAAATCGGCCAAAAAAAAGTCGTGTATCTTAAATTGAGAAAAAAAAAGTGTAGTACCTTTAATTGAAATTGGACCTAAGATAGGTACCTTTTTATGCAATTTGCCCAACATTAATATGCTCATCCTAATCTAGGCAAACAAGTTTCAAAATTCATTACAAGTATATGACAATAAACTACAAATCATTGCACAATATACATTTAGGCGTTTTAAACTAGGTGTTAATACAAATAAACTATAAAAACGTTTATTCATATTTAGCGATCTCTTTGTGTTTTGTTGATAACAAATATAAAGTTATCATAAGTAAAATTATAAGAATACATGTTATTTTTGTAAAGTATTTACATTTCGTCATTCACATAAAAAGTTGTAATAATTCATTTGTTGTAATAGGATGGGTAATATCAAAGACTCATGATCCATACCCATGGAGCTAATCCATAACCCATGACCCATTGCATGACATCATGTTGGGTATTATCCATGAACCATGACCCAAGACCCATGACCTATTGTCTAGATCAGTGTACCTTGTTGGGTACCCAAGGCTCATACCCATGACCCATGACCCGGTTTGCAACCCAAAATCCGGACTGGTACAACCCAGTTTGCCGGATCCCTTGGATTGCACTGGACGGATCCCCTAAGTGAGGGATCCGCGGGAACCTGGCTACAGTAGAGAATTTGGCCTATAAATAGTGAGCCATTTCTTCATTGTTACTCACCCCTCTTCTTACAAACTCTCTCATATATTATCTCACTCTTCTAACCTCTTATCTCTTGATCAATCTAGTAGTTCTTCTTTCTCTTGTTGTGATTCTCATATAGGTCATTTTCAAAGGCGAGATCACGATACTACAAGTCATTCAAGCAAGGGGCCCTTGATTGATTTGTTCATCCACAAGATTTCTGCAGCAAGATCTTGTATTGCATATTTCACATAGTTATTGTGTAATAGTTGTGTTGGTTTGGTCCGCCGTGTTAAGCACTCGGTATTTAGCTTTGTACCGGAAAAAGTATAAGCGACGTTGTGAGGCTTCTCCGCCGTTTTGAAGGAGCTTGTTCACATAGTGCTTGAACTCTCGAGTGGGAAACTCGGGAGTGGAGTAGGCAAGGAATGTGTCCTTGTAGCGAACCACTATAAATCACTTGTGTCACTAATCTCATCCTTTACTTTACTTGCTTTCATTATTTACTTTACTTATTGCTTTATACTTTCTATCCATCCATACGAATTCACATAAGATCGAATCTAAAGTTTTTGAAACTTAACTTAAAATCGGCAAAACTATTCAACCCCTTCTAGTTTTCCACACTGGGTAATGTTTATAATTTTGTTTAGTTGGGTTAACTTTCTGAAATCATACCACTAAACAAATCAATGTCAGTTGTGCCAATTCAAAACTTTCGTTGTAACTCAATCGTTTTGTTTGACATGAATTGGATAACAATCTTCTATTATAACTAAAGCAATAATGTGTATTCTAATAAAGTTGTTGTCATACAAGCAACCACTTAACATGTTCATTATTAGCATTATGGTCTTTACTCTTCTTTAACATCAATTGAGATGAGATTGCATGCGACAATTTTTTTTTTCGTTTAAACATTTTAAACATTACACGAAACACTTATCACAATATCGCATATCGTTAATTGTCTGCCACGAGAAACCGCTGCAGCTAAGCGTGGGTACTCACCTAGTATTACATAATTGTTTAAAACTTATAAATTTATAAAGTAAGTAATATTCTTAGACTAAAACAGTCTTACTTATAAAAGGCAATTCAATCTATTAAATATCTATTTACAATTTATTCCACTCCATTTATTCATAATACATACATAAAAAATTACACAAATAAATTAACGTTACTATACAACGTCGTCATTATGCGCGAGTAATCGTCTAGTTTGAATAATTGGCTGATAAATAACTAACTTATAAATTATACTAGGCGTACAATACCGGTTAAATAAATACTTGATAATCGTTATACGTTACTACAAAAGGGTCGCACAATTTTTTATATGAAAACTATGTTTGTAAGAGAAAAGTTCAAATGCTTACTCTTATTTTGGTGCTTACTAAAGGATAAATCCCCACCATCCATCTAGTTTCATATAATGGTAGAGATTAACCTAAGATTTAAAGATAAACCTAAGTCCATGTTTTTTTCTTGTCTTTTTGTCTTTCTTTTTTATTCACATTTTTTTTTCTAATTCACGTTATTTACGTTTTTTTAATTCACGTTTTTTTCTTCGCTTTCATACGTTTTCGTTTGTTTTCATACGTTTTTGTCCGTTTTTATCTGTTTTCGTCCATTTTCGCTCGTTTTCGTCCGTTTTCATATGTTTTCGTCCGTTTTCTCACGTTTTCGTCCATTATTCATACGTTTTCATACGTATTTTTACGTTTTCATACGTATTTTTACGTTTTCATACATATTCGTCCATTTTTATCCGTTTTCATACATTTTCATCTATTTTTAAATGTTTTCGGCCATTTCAGACGTTTTCATGCATTTCTGAATATCACAAGTGATATTCTGAAGTAATATTCTGTGATATTCAGAATATCACTTGTGATATTCTGAATATCACAAGTGATTTTCTGAATATCACAAGTGATTTTCTGAATATCACAAGTGATTTTCAACTAATGATTTGTAACATGAAAATCACACGTGATATTCAGAATATCACAAAGTGATATCCAGAAAATCACAAGTGATATTCCTAATATAACAAAGTAATATTCAGAATATCACTTGTGATTTTCTGAATATCACTTTCAGAAAATCACAAGTGATATTCAGAATATCACAAAGTGATATTCAGAAAATAACAAGCGATACAAAGGTTATACTTGTGGCGCCGTCGAACAAGTTTTGTGACGACCAAGAGTCAAATTGCTTATTTTCAAGACGACGATCGTGTTTTAAAAGAGTAGGCGTCGCAGCTCGACGGCCTGATTTGATCCGACGGCGCCGAGATTCAAGGACGGCGTCACGGACATAAGGTGACGCCGTTATAATGATAACGTGCCAAGACGAAACCCTAATAACGGTGACCGACGGCGTCACAAATTAAAGAGTGACGCCGTCGTAGTTGTAACCTTATATATAGAATTCGAATTTTTTAGTTTTCAGTGTGTAGTTTTGTGGAGTAAAAACCTAAACCGAACCAAGGCTGTCTTGTAGAGTATTTTAGGGTTCCATACCCTATCTTACATTAAGATAAGTGTTTTACTTCATTAATTCAATTATGTCTTCAATTGATTGTGTGTATGCTTGCATGTTCCCCATGTCCGGCTAATTTAATTGTGTGTTTGCTTAGGTAATATGAAACTTAGTTATTGAATATTGATTGGTTGTCTCTTATCTTAGTTGTGATTGACCTAGTATTGCGATAGGTCATTTGTTGTGTTGTTAATGCTTGATTAATCTTTGTTGAACCTTAGTTTATAATCACCTAGAGTAATTGTAGGCTAAACATCCAAAGAATACCTTAGTGTTAAGTTTATAAATCCTAGAGATTTTGTAGTCATTAACCTTTGGTAGCTTCAAAGAGTTAGGGATAAACGATACCCTACGACCTTAGAGACACAACGCGATTAAGAATAAGGACGTGACAATTCAACCATCAATAGAGATAACTAGGGAGTAATAAAGCCTAAGAAAATACATTTTAATCATCATACGAGCACACAAAAATAGACATAGACTACATTCACCTTAGCTTAGATAATTAGATAAGTAGAGTAATCGGTGAAATACCGACCCCAAATCCAAAACCCGAGATTCGTACCTTTCCATTTCCTAAAAATATAAAAGATAAAAATAATCTTCCTCAACCCCAACCTTAGCGTAGTAACTTCTCACTAGCATTCCTATTCCCCAGATAAGGATATCAATTCACGTGGCTTACCCTAATACTACACTACAACGATTAGGTTCATCGCTTGGGTGTTGAAAAACTTGCTCGACGAAAAGGAAGTTCCTTTGACCCCGAACGCTACGCGTAAGCGTGATCAAGTTTTGGCGCCATTGCGGGAATAGAATAGCTAGTTAGATTTCCACCTCGCTTAGGTTCCTTGCTTGATTCCTATCAAGTAAACTTTTTCTCATTTTTAGCTTCCTTGTAGTCTATCCCCTTCTTTGTGTTTGTGTTCAGAAACCCTTTTCATTTGTCGCTATGGCAAGTGAAGTTGCATTTGAATCATTAACAAATGAGGAACAATTGAATTTCGCAGATTGGATTGCTTTTATTGTTCTAATGAATTTGTGAGTGATCTTAGAGATATCCAAAAGGAGACAGTGTAAGGTTGGATGGATTTGATAAATTTTGTGCTTGTGTGGCTTCTATTCAACGATCATTGTTAGAATCAACTCCTTTTAGTGAGACCTACGGAAAATTTTTGAGAAAAGCATCCTAAGCATAAACCAAATAGCTTGTCACAACTCGAGGAAATGGATAAGGAGGATTTATCCAACCTTGGGCATCATGATCAAAAAGACCTAGTTTTTAAGAACATGGAACCTAAACCCAACAAGATTGTGAGATGGTTATAGTACCTAGTTGCATGTGGGATAGATTTCACCAAAACATATGACACGCATGAGAATCCTTTAGGCAAATAGAACATAGTGATCAAATTTTGAGAATGATTCTTATGAATCGAACCAAGAATTTGAAATGGCTAAAGAAGGATTTGAGATACTTAGGAGTGTATTTGGGTTAGATCATACTAAAACACATGATGAACATTTAGGAGATCTAGATATAATAGAGAATGAGGTGGAAATTCCAAGCCCACAAGCCCTACCATCACTTGAGGAACATACATCGCCTATAACTTATCCGGAAGAAGTAGAAGAGACTATAGGAACCCCGATTGATATAGAACCTTTGGACCAAACGCCACTAGATAATGTAGGTTTAGATGCTTGTTGTCATGACCTCTCTCTTAGTACTAGGGAAGTTCTTAATTTTGATGAACCGGAGCCTCAACCAAAAACCTTACCCAATTTTCCATCTTTAGATGTGAATCTTGGAATTGAATTAGGCCCCAATCCACCTATCAAAATAAATAGTCCGGGTAGTTGCTTGATAAAGGTGGTAGACTCTAGGCCATGTAGAGTGGAAGCTAATATAGGAGTAACCCATGACCTTACACACTTATATCACCTATTCATGGTTGATAACAAGAAACATTATGGGTTTAAACCGGTTTATTAGGTCAAGATGGATCCTTAACTAAGAATCTTTGAATTTGATAAGATGATCCATTTTAGGATAGAGATTTGATTCACCCGCTACACCCATAAAATTAGGTAAGGTTAGAATGAATGGAGCACACCCTTTGAGCATATAAATCACCCATCACCCTCTCCTCACGTAGCAAATTTCCACCCTAAGGGTGTGTATCGCTACTATCACCCGCACTTAAGCTAAAGTGCAAAAAAAAAAAAAAAAAAAAAAAAAAAAACTTCCCTTTATCCGTTAAATAAGGGTAGAGTCAAGCTCAGTGACTCGAACAAAAACAAGCGCTTCTTGGGAGGCAACCCATGCGTAATTGTTTACTTGTTTGTGTTATATATCTTTTATTGATTGTTTATTCTCATGTTTAAATTTGTAAAAATGCTTTATTTTGTCTTTAACCTCGTCTTAATTACATATAAAGGTATTTTTCATAAGGGATAAGTGTAGGGAGGATTACACACGTTTTCAAAAAGAAACGTGAACATGAGAATTACAATTAATTAAAAGATATACATATGTGTTTGTTCGAGTCAAATGCTTGTATCGAGTAATAATGGATGTTTTGCGGAAATTTTTCCGATTCTAAAGATGTAAATGTTCCGAATTTTTCCAAAAATCGCATCAGTTCTGTCAGATAACCGACGGCGTCAGATCGCAACCTAACGGCGTCGAGGAGCAAGAAATGTTTATCACTTTTTCTCGTTTTCTCGAGCTACTTATAAATTTTTGAAATTTTCCGTGTCTTAATTTTCTAGAAAATCAGAAACATTCATTCCACAAGCATTATATCCTAGTTTAGTAGAGTCATATATATTGTTACCGCCGATTTTACGAAGGTTTCGTTTGTTTTCTTTAAGTGTGCGTGTTTAATTTACCAAGAAGATACATTATATGAGAAGGAGTCATTAACTAAACGCTCTTCTTGAAAAAGATGTAACAACCACTTTACACGGATCCTACCGAGCTAATCGGGGAGTATTAGTTTCTTTCGCCTTTAATTACCTTCCATTATCATAACTTTGATATTTCGGGGAACATTGGGGACAATGTTCGGTTTAAATGTGGGAGGAAAATAAAATGGGAACTTTGAAACTATGCTTATCCTTGACTATTTGCTTTGTCCAATTTCATTTGTGTAATAAACCATGAGAAATATCGGTTAGGGTAATTTTTGCACCAAATTTAAAATTTTTCATGACATGTAGGAGGGCCATTAGTCTTAATAAAGCGCCTCATGGATAGGAAATTATATGACTAGCACAAAACCCTTTACCACTTAAATTCCACCCAAAATGCGAGGACCGCCCTTAGATTTGTAGGAATTAAAGCATTCATCTTTGATGCTTAGAGTGTGAACCGGTAGTATAATAGATTCTAGAACTTGTTTTGTGATGCATTCCGAGATCGCTAGTAAGACTACACTTGTGTAGTTAGGAATAACTAAATGATAAGAGGCATTAGGATAACCCTTGTTTGATACCCGTAATATAATTACTTCTTCCACATCGGTTGAGTAATTCCCCACACCCTCATGCTTGTACTCATCTTTAGTACACGATACCCCTAGTTAACCCTCGAGCCTATCCTTTTCGCGGTTCTCGTGATGTTTCGGTTTGAAAATATCAATGAAGAGCATTGTTTACAATCCACCCCAAATGTACACCCAAATCGCCTTAGCCTACCTTGTATGCACTCACTTTTAGTGCATTATTGTTATCACACTAAACCCTTAGTTCAATTATCTTGTTGCTTGCATAAGTTGCTAAGTCGAGTCATATCCTTTGTACAGCTTTGGGACGATTGGGACTCATGGAAAAGTTAAATTTTATGAAATGACGGAAGGGCGTTAAATTCAAATTCCCTTTATTTGCGTAATAATGTACTCCAAGTGTTTTGATCTTTTCAATTCGGGTCAAATTAGTATTAGAGTAATAAAACTCAAGTGTAGGGATGCCTATAAATCCTATTATTTTGATGTTATCGTAGAGGATGGTGGAGTAAAGTGTATGGAAAAAAAAAAGGCTACCATCCTACATCTATCTTTAAATTTATGTTTGTTTGTTTCAGTTATCTAGAGTTTAGAGTGTCGAGTCTTGGCTTAGCAACGCCATTCTTCGCATGCTTGTAACATAAAGATTTTTGACTTGCCACCACTAAATCGCCTATCCCACCAAACCCTTTGTTTCCCTACTGTAAGCCTAACATTACAACCCTTTAAACGACCTCTTGGATAGTCTTTCCTAGGTGCTTACGCCAAAGCAATGAAGGTTTGATCTAGTCTCAAGCCTATGGTAATCTATGTACTAGGACCGGTTAATGAGTATTTGTCTTCCATTTCCAACTTGTTATATTTCATATACACCCGAGAGATGCGAGTATCCAAACACCCATGCGAGGTGCTAGTATGTAATTTCCGTGCTTGTTATGACTTTGCGGGCTTATATGTGTTGTGAATCGTTCTAAACTAATGCTTCATGACCCTAACTTATAAATTAATTGGCTAAAAGCACATTTGCTTGAGGACAAGCAAATACCAAGTGTAGGGATATTTGATAAGGTTTTAAAATATACCTTTTTGGGGGGTCGTTTAAGCCCTCAATTGATCACTTTTGTATCCGTTATTACTTAATTTCGTTCATTTTCACTTTTTAGGTCTCTTGAAGGCAAATTGCTGGAATGACACGTATTCGGACGAAAAGGCGAATATACGAAGAAAATGGCCAAAGTCAAGAATCGAGACACTCAAGCTACTGAAACCAAGGGGCGGCGGGTTATACTTGTGACGCCGTCGAGAACAAGTTTTGTGACGACTCAAGAGCCAAATTGCTTATTTTCAAGTGACGGCATCGGGTTTTAAAGAGTAGGCGTCGCACTCGACGGCCTAGATTTGATCCGACGGCGCCGAGACTCAAGGCGCACGTCACGGACATAAGGTGACGCCACAATGATAACGTGGCCAAGATTTAACCCTAATAACAACACCAAGGCGTCACAAATTAAAGAGGACGACGTCGTAGCTTGTAACCTTATATATAGAATCCGAATTTTTGTTTTCGGTGTGTAGTTTTGTGGAGTAAAACCTAAACCGAACCAAGGCTGCCTTGTACAAGATTTTAGGGTTCCATACCCTATCTTACATCAAGATAAGTGTTTTACTTCATTAATTCAATTATGTCTTCAATTGATTGTGTGTATGCTTGCATGTTCCCCATGTCCGGCTAATTTACTTGTGTGTTTGCTTAGGTAATATGAAACTTAGTTATTGAATATTGATTGGTTGTCTCTTATCTTAGTTGTGATTGACCTAGTATTGCGATAAGTCATTCGTTGTGTTGTTAATGCTTGACTAATCTTTGTTGAACCTTAGTTTATAATCACCTAGAGTAATTGTAGGCTAAACATCCAAAGAATACCTTAGTGTTAAGTTTATAAATCCTAGAGATTTTGTAGTGATTAACCTTTGGTAGCTTCAAAGAGTTAGGGATAAACGCATACCCTACGACCTTAGAGACACAACGCGATTAAGAATAAGGACGTGACAATTCAACCATCAATAGGAGATAACTAGGAGTAATAAAGCCTAAGCAAATACATTTTAATCATCATACGAGCACACAACAATAAACATAGACTACATTCACCTTAGCTTAGATAATTAGATAAGTAGAGTAATCGGTGAAATACCAACCCCAAATCCAAACCCCAAGATTCGTACCTTTCCATTTCCTAAAAATATAAAAAGATAAAAATAATCTTCCTCAACCTCAACCTTAGCGTAGTAACTTCTCACTAGCATTCCTATTCCCTAGAGAACGATATCAATTCCGTGTCTTAACCTAATACTACACTACAACGATTAGGTTCATCGCCTAGGGTGTTGAAAAACTTGCTCGATTTAAAAGGAAGTTCCTTTGACCCCGAACGCTACTGTAAGCGTATCGCATTTGGTCGGCCGTTTGCCATGCCAAGGCCAAACCATATGGTCTCGCCACTCTAATGGGTCCGATGGTCATTTTTGCATTTCTTTCACTTTGACCATTTTCTTCTAGAAAACACACTTGTACTTATTGTTATGACATGAGATTGCACAATCCGGAGTTTTACAAACTTTGAACATGAGCAGAAGCGTGTTTTAAGGGTTGTGCCAAACACCCCTTTAAAACTACTAAACAAGACTATGGCATAAAGTTCAACACATGAACCAACATAACTTGTTTCTAAACTGAATATACACATGCTTAGGGCGTTTACAAGCTAAATATCAAAGTGAAAGTAAGAGACACGCGTCACCTGCCTGTTCTCACAAAATGTCAGCTTCTAATTCGATCTTTGCATTAAGTACCTACATGAGACATTGAAACTGAAAACGGTAAGTCAAAGAGACTTAGTGAGTGAACGTAACTAAGCTAGGATACTATTAGCCAAAGTGTGCATCATCTACATGTCTAAATGGGTCAAATTAAGCTATATTCATAAACTACTAATGTAGTCTAAGATAACCTGAAATCCAATTGCTAATTGGTTTCCAACATGATAATAGCATATAATCACTTCAAGGAGCTATGCTACTACATCGTGACCCATTCAATATCTAAATGGGTCAATTTATGTAATTCTCGTATTACTACTTGCAAATTCTAATAAAAACATAATAATCACAACATGGCGTGTATGGTACGACATGTGGTCGTCTTGTTACTTGTACATGATTCTAATTCTAAATTCATATTCATAGTATGATTTCTAATTCATGGCATAATTTATGGTTCATGACATAACTTCTGATTCGTGGCATAATTTATGCGCACATGCTTCTAAACTAGACGACTGCTTATTCGTCCTACTAAGATCGAGAACATCCTTAACCGACGAGTACTCTTTTTTTTGGGGTTCTAACTTGTCATCGTGCTTATCTATACTCGGTCCATCCACAAAGGACGCTTAAACACGTAACTTTATATACTAATTCTAGACATGGGTCATCCGCAAAGGATGCAAATACTATGTTAAGCACGGGTCATCCATAAAAGATGCTACTAAGGGAGTTCTACATCCTGCACTTCTTAGGCACACTACATGGCATGTGGTGCATTACTTGGGCATGCATGACATGACTAATGATGCTTCTTGTGAGCACCCTTAACATGGCTTGTATTCTGTTATATATCCGAATCATGAGCTAAACGTACTAAAATCATGTTTAACTACAAAACATGAAACTAAATCCGTTACTCACCTTATTCGTGGTCTAGGCCCTCAGCTTGCATCCCGCGAGCACCTAAACATATAATCATAATATAACTCTTTAATAATTTCTACAAATCAAATAACTCATGAACTAATTACTTGGCTATATGGGGTTTCTATGGCCTTGTGCCAAACATCCATAATTCTAACATAACTAGTTCTAATAATAAGCTTAACATATTCTTTTTACTAATCATGAAGTCTTGATTTTAACACAAGACTTTACCATAATTCTTTCTTAACTTGATTTCTATTATCATAATTAATCTTAACATCAATTCTAAGGTTCATAAACTTTGATCTAACATAACCTCAAATCAACATAATCATAAGTTTAACTAAAACATCGCATACCTTGATGGGGAAATATTTCTAACACTTAAGTTTGCAAGAACACATCATAACATCATCAAGCACCCTTGAATCACTCCTGGAAATTAGTTCTAAGCATAAAGTGATAATATGTAATTTTCCATCCTATTTATCTTATCATGGCCATGTCCCCAACACAATACACGTGTGTGTTATATGAATATTTTGAAGTTTTTATGATCACGGCTTCAGGGTAAAATAGTACTAGTAATTTTCTGTACTTAACGATTGTTAGTCTTTGGCGTTAAATCCTTTGCACCGTTAGTCATTTTCGTTAACTATTTGCATTCTAAGTCCTTATCTATATAAAATACTAACATAAAGTCTTTTCTAATTTTCTAATATCAATATAAAATTCTTTTTCTAAAACTTATGAAATATCGGGTGTTACAATTATACAATTTAGTTTGATTTCCAAATTATGGTAAGGGCTCGGTCGCTAGGGACCAAGTACTTTGAGGTCTAGGATTCAAATCTTAGGGAGAAAATTAGTCCTTTTGTGGCTACGGAGGTTCATCCTCGATGATTTCGGGCTATCCAAAAAAGTAATTCTGAGATTAGTCGACTCCAATGTATAGTCGAATACTCGGATAAAATAAAAGATAAAAAATCTACAAACTAGTATCTTATGTATTTAGCATATTAGATGATTATTAATTCTTTAGCATCACACTAATCATTATTGCATAAGCCGATTTCAATTGTTATTTAAAGTTTACTTAAATCCATTTGCATCTACAAATAATAAAACTAAATACTGTTAGGATCTTACACCCACGACAATGAATCACATAAAAATAGCCAAACAACAAACTAAACGAAAAGTAATACCCATACTTTTTTATGTGAAAAACCTCTCAAAAAGAAGTAAAAAAACACTGGATCGTATGCCAGATATTACAAAATTGGAGACGCTCAACTCTCGAAACTTTTGAATATCCCCACCACTCTCAACGGTTGATTACAATAACGGAATTCATGTCCATGTCGTTATTGAATCACCAGACCACCACACGAGACGGAAGGAGACACTCATAAGACCTCTCCTTTTATTCTCACCTCGTCACTGAAACTCTAAAGCTAATCATCCCTACAAATAAGGAAAACAATAGCTTGTTCTCCAAGCAAATCCTATTAAAATAGGTAACACATAGCTTTCACTAATTTAAATAAGGGTTTTGTTAACCACAACCCATGAAGTTGTGATTAAGCCTCATCTTATGTGTAAAATAGTATTTAATAAACTCATTCTTTTCATATTTATACATATTTAATGATTGTAATTATAAAATGTGTTGTTATATATGAAATGTTGATGTTAATTAATTGTTTATTTTTTAATTAAGGTAACCTTAATCTATGGGTTGTGGTCAACAAAACTCTTTGAATAATCATCAAATTAATTAACAATACTATTTTGGGAATGTGAGTTTACCATAAAAAAACATGGGGTTGTAACAAAAAGCAAGTCAAAATATATATATATATATATTTTTTTTTTTGGCAAAAATTGTTGTATTAAAATGAATCACTAGGGATCCAAAACATGATACAATTAAAGGATGCAAGATGACATCCTAGTGAACAAAACACGAATTGCAACCCGCCACTCAAGGGATTGAGACTAATGCTATCTATGAACTGTGAACTACTAACTAAAATTGAGCATTTGAGGACAACTTGAAATATCAGAAGAATGAACGAAATTCAGAGCTGAACACGATCATGATATTGTACACAATGATGATCAAAAGTGAGGAGCTGCAACCTTGTAAAAGTAAAGTAAAGTAACTCCCAATACCGTCTTCCACGGGTTATGGGTACCCAATACCGTTTCCGGTGTTTGGGGGAGGTTAAGATGTAGACAGCCTTACCCCTACATAAGGTAGAGAGGCTGCTTCCAGTTCTAAGAGGATAAAAACAACTATTGTCCTTAAAGCCACCATTGAAGCTCACAAAGGGGGAGGTGGTATGTCATTGTTGTTCACCTCTAACTTGTTTATAAAACGTAACATGAATGCGCGGGAAGAAATATCCGAACCCGGGTTTAGAAAAAGGGTTGAAAGGTAAACTGATCTCATCAGCAATATTTCCCCAATTTGATTTTATTTGCGTAATCATGATCTATTGTTATCTCTGTAACGTATAATTATGTGTGTTCCATTACATTATTATATTACTGTAATTCATTTTGCTTGGTGCGTGTTTTAGATTGATGATAATTAGTTGCGATGCATTATCAACCTAGGGGATCAATGCTAGCTAAAGTTCTAGAAATCTAATTCTTAAGACATATTATTGATGCTTGATGTTTCAAAATGAGATTTCTGTTTGATCGAATTCATGATTAATGATGTTTATTACGATCAATACTTACCCACCTTTAAGGTATGGAAATGTTATACTTTAGGATTTATGTTTGGCACGAGCTACTTGTAGCTACAATTTCTCGTTGTATGTATTCATAGCTAGGTTTGAAAGGGATTATGTATTCATAGCTAGGTTTGAAAGGGATCGGAGGGCTTATGTGAACTACGGGTTTGCAGGAAATAGCTGAGCATTGTGTGACTGTGAGGCTCAGTCCTTGGGTAGGGACGCATCATGTTCAAAATGGATGTTGGGTTCAGATTGTATGTGAAACCAACCTTCATGTCCATCATGTCGAAACGGAACTTGAACAATTTTATTGAGTGAGCAGATATGTAGAAATTTTGAAAAGGCTAAGTTTAAATTACTTTGTATTGTATATACCATTATTTTATTCTTTAGGTAATACTCTGTAAAACATAACAAATGAACTTGAAGTCAATCCTCCGCTGCACTATGTTCAGCTCTTGAACATAGGTTAATAACGTCGTGATCTGTCAAACCACGTAATGAATATGGTACTTAGAATAAGAACTAATCTTCCATTGACACATGGAGTAAGCCTTATATGTTTTGAAAGAAAAACAAGTCTTCTACTCAATTATTGGAAATTTGGTGAACCCTTACTAGAAAGAAGACCAAAAACGACAGAAAAGCTTGTAAAGTATCACAGAAACTGAACTTTGTTAAACACTGTATTTCGCTCCATCAGTCTTAAACAGTAATCGGATAAATTTTCCGAACTTGGGAAATAGGAAAATGTGTAAAAGACAGGACATTATTTTCTGGCAATCTAATTGTCCAAGATTACAATGGTGTAGTTTTTTCTCATGTTAGAATAGAGATCGATTTATTGATGACGTACCTAGTGAGATAATTTCACTGAGAAACTGGAATTAGCCAGTGTTTCATGGGTTTGAAAGTTTATCGATATCTGTATAAGTTGTTTCTCTATGATTTTGCTAGAGTTTCATTGTACTATCTATCGAGTGAGACCTTAAAAAACAAATTTAGCACAAAGTAACTGAACCAATCACATGTATAGAGCTCTATCCTTCCGTGTTTAACATGCTAAATCTTTTTAGGGTATAGGATTTCGTGGCAGGCATGATTGAGTATAATACTTGAATGATATTAAAAGTTATCGTGCTTTTCTGCCTTTTACCAAAAGAGATTTTGGTAGAGACCACATTTTCAAGTGCTATGGTCGCATCGATGTAGCTTTCTAGCTTTTTGTTTGTGGCGATGTGTCGATGTCTTGTGGCTGAGCTATATTGAATGCTTTTCTTCCGGATCTTTCTCCACTCTTCACTAATAGAAGGATCATTAATGCCCTTAAGTTGAAGTCTTCCTTTAATTTTGTGTCATAACCTCGGCATATCTTTTGCATGTATATATAAATAGCAACTCAGTTTACCTTTAGATCAGATACTAGACAACCCTTTGAGGCTGCTTAGTATAAGAGATTGTTCCGATTTTTGGTTGTATTACAAAAGTTATGGAGAATCTGGGGAAACGATGCATTGTATGCTAATTATAGGAAGATTAAAGCATCTTTTCCCATCATTAACTTGTTTTAAGATACTGATAAAAAGTACTACCATAGTAATATCAAATATCACAGCTTGAAACACAGTATGATAGATATGAAAATCAAGTTTATGTGTCTGTGAACACTGAGCAGGGAGAGCGGTTTTACCTCACTTGATCTTGTTGTAGTACCGGCCTTTACAAGAAGGCCGTAATGCTTCTTTTGTTGTACCTGTATATATTCTAGTCTGTAGCACATACACTTACATCTGACTGATCACTGACACATAATTAAGATAAGTGAGGAGGCGTACTGATGAGGTTTCTGAACTGATACGATGAAAAAACCACGTAAAGTAGCACGAGACCATCATTATCATAGACAGTGACATGTCATTTTTGTACATGGCTTCAGAACATAAGTTCTATACCATCGTGTTTTACCATATCATGGAGGTGTACGTTACTGTCAGTTATCTAGCTTTACCTTGATTCTTGATCTGACAATCTTTCCCCGTTATACCACTCAAAAAGCCGTGGATTTAGAAAGAGCAAAAGAATTAGAAATTACAAAGGTAGAAACAAGAGTTGAGTAATTAAATCACACATGAACAAAGCAGAACACAACTATAGGAATGGGATATATTTGTATGTAACGAAGCCCTCTGACTCCCACTTGGTAGCCGGTGTCTACTAGCCAACCACAACATAACAAATAGGTAGTATCACCAATGGGCCTTTAGCCCAGCGATATGTGTGAGATTGTGAATTCCCCCCAAGGCCCCAACCAAGTGGTTGTTGGCTCAAGTCCTGGCAGGGATAAGTTTGAGATTATATAGTTTAGTGTGTGCAAGTTTGCCTTTCCAAAATAGAAAAGAACAGCATAAGAAATATATACTCCGGAAGTTAAAGTACAAAGATACTACTTACGCATATGTCAATGACGAGTTTGAACTCATAACCACTTAACTAAACAGAACCATTGAGCCAAAAACACCAGTTTAATTGTAGTATGCATACTTTGTGCACTTTGATGCTATCTTAAGAGCCAAGGATTAGCCAAACCAGATCAAGGTGTTTCTTGAGAAAAAGTTGGAAAGGTACATGAAATTTAGGATTTGGGTGGACTTTTTCACATGTTTTTCTTTTTAGTAGCATTTTTTCTCTGCCACCTTACTCTAGCTTATCCTGTCCGCCTCTCTCACCTATACAGAGACGGCTACTGTCTTGTGATTAACCTCAAAAGTACTTGCCTTTACTTCTCACTATGATGTACTGATCTTTACCTATGTCAACTCATCTCCAATGATTCGTATTTAAACTTTTTACTTGTTTTGCACACCTTTTTATATGTGCAGAAAAGTTCTGATGGAGTGGGCATGTGACGGTCAGTTTCAAGACATTTTGTGAGCTTTTTATATATGTTACTAAAATTGCCGGTAAGTAAACCTGGTGCAGTGATAAATATGTATTTGAAACAGATCGATAAATGATATATATTTATTTACCATGTGATATCACAGCTTATGGTAGATGTTATTTTGTTACTTCCTCTTGAACTCTTAGAATACATAGTAATTGACCTAGACACCATGAATAAAGAAAATAGACACGTGTCACTCATTCTAGAAAAAGTCTGAGGAGCTTGAGATGGAAGGGTTTGATGATTCGATTCCAAGGTAAGCAGTGTGGCTATGCATATCATCTGGGTCTCTTAAGTCAGGGTAGGTGTCATTTAGCTGCAACTCAGAGACCATCTGGCGAAGTTCTGAGACTTCCTGTTTAAGCTGAGCATTCTCTTGTAGAACCTGATCATGTGACCCTGAGAACTTATTAAGTTTGTCAACAAGTTGGTGATTTTCATTACGGAGCCAAACAACTTGTGACCAAAGTTCGTCTAGGTGCTTCTGTTTGCGCATGCGAGATCTGCGTGCTGACTCTCTATTAGATATCATTCTTCTCTGCTTCCTCTCATTGATGACACTTAGCTGTTGCTCATCTGCTTCATCGGAAGTTGAGTTGCTCCTGAAATACATGGATTGCATATTCATTTCTTGATATTGAGGGTGCATGTGAATATTGTAGAACGGGTTCAAGGGCTCATTAGCATTAAACTGCATAACTGGATTTGGATTTCCAGGAATAAGGTAGTGTGAATCAGTAAGCTCACTGGCTTGCATGGTTATAATCTTTATGTAATGTTTGGCTAGAATTAAGTAGGGGATAGTATTATAAATTGGAATCAGGTTGAAGTTGTTATTACTTATTGGAAGGCAAGGAGAACATGATGTAAGGACTTTTTATAGTAATCGAAAAGGTTGAAAGGGTCCCATCATTATCATCTCAGAGTAGAAGCATAAGACTCATTGTGGACGAGTAGGGTACCATGTCTTCAGTACTGTTACATATATGAGGTGCGGTTACTGTTTTTTTCTAATTCACACATCATTGTCTACTCGGGACTTGAACATGCGACTCCATGGTTGGCGAGCCACCCTTGATAACACATTACGGTTAGGGAAAGGCTGATGTTACGTACGGTTACTGTTATATACTTGTATACATGTCCTACATCTGATTCACATCCTTTTGATATTAACGAGGCATGTGCCCCTTTTTGGTCATGGATTGGTCAACTGAATACATGATTGTCCTGATATATTTTTTTTAGCCAATGCTGAGCATACTATTTCTATTGTGGATAGAATTGCATATCTTGAAATATGCTGTCATCACTCAGCGAGGGTGGTGGGGATGGGAGAGGGTGCAGTGGAAGTATAATTAATCAATGGGAACTTTAAGGTGAAATTAAAGCAATCTAATTAAAGGTGCTATTTGCTAGACAGAGCCGGTATGAAATGGTTTCTAGTCTTTGGCCAACGATAGCTTTGACCTAGCAAGAAATTTTAGAAGGCAGCCCCTTTTCTTTAAGTGGAAAGATTATTAACATGACGACTCATTCACAAGGATATTAGTAAAATAATTATTTTTCTTTTTATACTGGATTGCTAGGAATCACGGCTTCATGTAACGCAGTTAGGAACCAATCAGTGGGACATTATGGTTAAATTTGGTGTTTCTTAGTCATTATTTCATTAACTTAACCCACAATGGCAAATGATTAGTTTTCAGGCCATTTTCGAAGAAAAAAAGGCAGCACCTTTAGCTGTGATTGGTAAGTGGTCAAGCTAGTTGAATTGTGATGTGACGTATTACCACATAATATCACCTCTGAATGTTTTCAAAACCATGTAAACTACTGTTTCTCATGGATCCTACTAATATAATATTTGTCGATTCAAAAGTATTAAAATAGTTAAGTGGTTATGTTTGGGATATAAATGACGTGACTAATTACGGTATGATTTAAGTAAATAGTAATTATTATTCTAATAATTGTTAAACATTGATTTTGCCCTTGTGAATAATCACTAGTGAATAACTATATTGATGCACTTGGAAGTTTAGTTGAACTGAGGAAATGCTTTTTTTGTGAAACCGTATCGAGTAGACTAAATGGTCAATAAAAGTTATATCATTAGACAGATATAGACTGCTCTTTCTTGTCCTGTCCTTGAATAAATCTTTCGATGTTCCATTTTTTTCTCTTGTTGCTCCACATATGGCATATTGGAGTATCATTTCGTCTGTACGAATCTGTGTCTGTTAGAGTGGAAGATTAAAATTTATAGCATAATGCGGATGTTGATACACAAAGACACAGCTCATGTGGGGTCTGTATAATACACCATGATCATGCAAGAATTTTCGAAGGGAGAAAATATCTTTCCTGAGTGGTCAGATAATTTCGCAGTGGATACAGCTTAAAAGCTACTCGAGATTGAATTTCTAGCTGGATGAGATTAAAATTACTATTTACCATGACCATACAATGTGTGGCTTGTAAAGGGTCTGAAATAAATGATTGAGAGTATAAAAGAAAATCTCCCCTGACTCCCCACCTTACTATAAAAATTTTGTTGTTTTCTGTAATATGCTTTTACATTCTTGAGGTGCCCATTATACCCTTGGATGCCAAAAAGGCCAGTCACAAGTGCTGAAGAGAAAGCCAAGGAGACTATGAGAAAGTAATATTGATAGGATTAGGACAGCGCCCTTAACATACGGACTGCGTATCACACGGAGGGTGCTTGATTTAACACGAGCCCCGATTCTTTAGGTAGCACACTCAGTCTAAACACCACCCCCCCTATAAAGTAATAGTAGTGCTAGACTAGTAATTATAAAGCAGAAAATGATAATTCTTTGCTGAAATTGCCATTAGTGTCAGGTGGCGTTATTTGTAAAAAAAAATTGCAACTGTTTCCCATAAAGTTAATATGTAGCATTCTACTTACTTCTTTGCCATTTAGATTGAACATTGCTCAGACTATCTTAATTAAAATATAACCTTTTAACATGTTAATCATGTGTGTTTACAGTCTTGCATTATCCTCATATAGGAGTATATCGAGTAGAGTGACTGCTAGGCTTCTGGTGCATGATACATTCTCCTTTAATGGGGTCTACTAACGAGCGCGCATGGGTGAAGTGAGCACCAACACTTTTCTCTCTTCCCCGACCTGTCAATCCAACAGTAAAGTTCACAGAAAGCCTTTTTATTAGTCTCAGGTGCTCATATTACTATGATAGAAGGCTACTTCAGTATCTTGTGGATATCATCACTTTTAACCCCATTTGTGCACCACTCGAGTGACCTCATATTATTCTTCAATAAGAATGAGAGGGCACACCACACGATTTCCATATGCCCATCATGTATTCTGTATCAAGTTCTTATCCTTTGTCTAGTGCCTGCGTCACACCAACTTTCTGTTTCTTTATTTCACTCATACACAGAAAAAGCGGCATTCAGCTGATCCAGTAGTGCTTGGACCTTTCATATATAAAGTTAGAGACATTTTAAATGCGGATCGCTTATAGTATCCGTGCAAATAATGACACCTATATACAAATCCTAGGTGTATTTAGGATCATTCATCTTTCGGTCTTTTAGAACACCAAATATTGTTTTACCTGTCCGTTTCCATCATAGGACTAACCGATAGATCTAAGCATGTGTTTTTAGTGCATAGGAAGTGTTAATAAAGGTTTATGTTTTAGTATGTAGTATGTGTTTAATTAGTCTGTTCTATATGTGCTAGCTTACGAAACTGCATCCCTAGTTTTTTTGGTACCCCACCCATAACTTCATATGGTAAAAAGTATTATTTGCTTTCTTAGCGGTGATCTTGTTCTCAATTAGCTAAAGATATTGTTTATGTTGATGTCTCTTCCTAAATGATTAACATTATGACTGAGCTTGTGGACAAAGTACAATGCATATACTGTGTTTTATGGCTTCCAAAACCTGTAAATCCCACCAGACAAAATAAGTTGTATTACCTCATCCTCTTTTTCTCCCATAAATGTGTAGGGTTAATTCAGAACCTGCGATAGTATGTTATGTATCCACCAATTCAAAATTAATTTGCCTGTTATTTGACAAAACGAACAATCCTATCTGATAATTAAGCTTCCTGTTGTGCAAATTTAGACTATAATAGATCCGCATTTGCATGGATACTATGAGAGATCTGGAACCACAAGAAAGTATGTAATGTATCCACCATCTTAGTTACAGCTTGTACTTATAAAAATGATTAAGTGTATATACGTATAGTTAAATGCAAGGTAGTCGTTATATGTTGTGTGATTGGTGGAAGGAGGATAAGCTTCTGATCACCACCTGAAACTGCTTTTGATTAGTTGTAAAAGTATGCAAATTATTTGCTACTTGTTTATATTAATAATATAAAGTGATATTTGGAGATGTGTTTTTTGTAAAGACGCGTTGCTTCAAATATGCTTACGTACCGTACTTACAATAAAGTCTTGATCCACTATGATCATGGATAATAAAGCTCTTTTGTTTGTTTTGAGCAAATTGTTCATTTTATTATGAAATGAAATGAAAAAAAAAAAAAAAAAAAAAAAAATTGACTACTAATTTCTGAGATGACATATTTATCAATGTTATTGTAATTGTGGCAAGTATCTTAAAAATTAGTCGTGTTTCCTGTTTCGGTGCTATTACATTTTCAGATGCAACTATATATACAAAATTGTCAACATGCATCTCGTCCCTAGCCAACTACCTATTTAGCTACTTATCGCAAAAATGTTCTAACATCACAACCCTGCGATATTGGAATTACATTCTTCTCCTTTAAACTTAACGTTCTCCATGTAAACTGGCAGGAATGATCTAATGCTAGTGAAGTCTGTTAGAATTTAATTGGGGTATGTGTGTGCGGGGTAATAATCAAATAATCCTGATTCTCTAAATCGTGTAGAGATCATTTTCTTATTGAAGTATTTCGACCCTATATGCCTGGGGTATCACGAAATCCTCAATTAGATAATTCAAAGAATCACACTTTGTTTCTAAGGCACGAGAGAACAAAGCAATACACAGAAAGTTGTCATGTGTGTTATGTTTGGAAGAGATTAATTCTGTCATATAAAACATACCCGAAAGTTGGTTAAAATGTCCTCGTCAGACTTGGCTCAATGTCTCTTTGACATTTCTGTTTTTCTCGTTTTTTGCGTGAATCAACGTTCTCATCGTCAATATATTGTTGCTTGTCGTGTTGGTGATTATCCCAACATGAACTTGGTTTAATGATTTTTTTCAATATATGGGGTAAAATGTTCTCTTATATAAACTGCATACCTAACCACACTCACAGATGAAGCGCAATTAGATTATCTGTAAGTAGGATCAATCTAGCTAGCTAGCTCGACTGAAATCTTCTTAATTTCCCACTGTGCATCACCATATATACCTCTTAGCTATAGTAGCGTTTGATCCAATGAACCCTAAATGAAAAGATTTGGCCCCTCACAATGATCATGTAGTTGACTACCTGCCTACATTGTTTGACTCTATAATAGTTGCAATCATTACTCAAATGGACTAAATATAGAAGGTGAAAGCCACCCTGAGTAAGGCTTAATCAAGTTAAATCAACTGCGTTAATAACTCAGTGATAATGAGTAGTATTTTTTTCATGTTTTGAAGTTCCATATGATAATTCTTATTTGATCAACTTGATACTTGATTTGTGACATTTTACCCATGCTTTGTACCCACACTAGAACTGAGAAGAATAACGAGGACTCTAATCTGATTGACTACTCTCAAATCAATAGAGATATGCACCCTCAACTATGAACCTTGATAATCTTTTAAAGATACTTACGATACTCCTTTTGTCTTGTGTCACAACAAAAGTACAAATGTCGACTTGATACTTTGCCTGTATAATCAAACTGTTTTGGTGACAAGAGATACAACTGTCAGTTATATGCATAAAAAATTACTTGGTGACATCACATATCTATAAGCAGTCCCTTTACCTTCGGGTAGTGAATGTCTACATCCTACCTCCTCTGGCGGATTGGATATTGTTGTTTTACATATCTAGCTTGTCGCTACTGAAAGTTTTCAAGGCTGGTGGATTAGGCGGTGGTTATTTAGATCCGCGGTTTCAGGTTGTTGTTGAGTTTTTGTGCATTGTGGTAAGATCGTGATGCAAGTGATGTTTGTTTTCAGGAATTGAAGTTTAAGGTTAGGTCATGAGTGCTTTTTATGAAGTCGCACTGGAGCTAGTGCTTGCTATCTGAGTTTGTTTTGGGTCAAAATGGTCAAGCGAAGAAGGGTCAATAGGTACAGTCAGAGAGGCATTGGTTATCAACTTGTGGGTCATACAGTCACAGGAAGAAATACGTTCGTCAACCGTTCTTGTATGTCACAATGCCACCACTGATATACTAGTGTGACCGAAACTGTTTGATTGAGGTTTCAGTGGGTTTTGTCTCATTTGAACGTGTCATGGTTTGGTCTTTTCACCCGTTTTCATGCTAATTATTGGGTGATTGCCCTTAGTCATGTGCTATGTTGGGTTTGATGACACGAGTTTCCTCCTTCACCGTGGAGTAGTTTTCGAGTCATTGTTGTTGCTGGATGGTATCGTTGGAAGTAGTTGTAGCTTGTTAATTAGGGTGGTCTTTGTATTTTTAGAGTTGTGCTGATGTTGTAATTCTAGCTTCTTGCAAGTGTATATTTAATTTAAGAGGAAATTATGCCTACTTTTCTATGCAGTCAATTACCTTTTGTAAAAATGAAAAAAAATTAAAACTTTTTACAATTAAACTCCATTATATCACATATACATGTTTCCTCTCTTTTTTTTAAAAAAAGAAACCAATAAATTGCATGCTTAGAATGATTTCTTTAATTTAATTACGTATTATTGTCTTTCAAAAGAAACAGCTCAATGTTATTACCAAATTAAACGTTGTATTTTGTAATTGTTACACCATGTCTTTTGTATTTAATCCGATAAATTGCTCTTTTGCAGGGTTGTAATCGAATCATGAATCGTTCGTAAAAAGTTCGTTTATATGTTTATATTTGTTTATTCATTAAATGAACGAACATAAATAATATTTTACGTTTGTTTAATTAAATGAACGAACATAACAAAAATATTATCTGTTCATTAACGTTCGGTTATATTCATTTATTTTTTTATATTCGTATACATTTCTTTGTATATTTTAATAAATTTTATATTTATTTTTCTACGTTCATTTATGTTTGTTCGTGTCTTAAAAAACGACATAAACGAACTTGAAAACCCTTGTTTCTCAATAAAAGAACACAAACAAGAAAATTCATCCATTTATTAGTCTGATTAAAATTTAAAAAACGAAGATGAAAAAAGCTCCATTCATATGATTCATTTAAAGCCATATAGTTAGGGGACCTCCAATGTTGTCATCAAACATTACACTAAATTTGGTGTAAATGGAGCATCTTTTTAAAGTATGTTTGAACTAAATTTAGTGTAACTCCATTATATACACTAAATCCTATCACCAACTTGTTTTCATATTCTCTTGAATTTTTTTTCATTAGATAAAAATAGTATTACATGTATAAGTTACTAGAAATATCATCATCTCAGCAATTACAAGTAAATTTTTATAAAAATCTAAATAAAATTAGTAAGAAAAAAAAATATATATATATATATATATATATATATATATATATATATATATATATATATATATATATATATATATATATATATATATATATATATATATATATATATATATATATATTAGGCTCATTTTAAAGTTATTGATGAGATCTTTCCAAAATGTATTTTATAAAAATAAATCAAACTTTCATTTGATTATTTGAAAACAGGAACAAAACTAGAAAATAAAAATTGGTGCAAGTATTTGGTGCAACATCAAATTTGGTGTGAAATTGCATTCCCTAGTGTATCACACCAAAACTTTAATGCATGGCTTCAAGACAAGGCTTGGCAAAAGTAGATCCGGATGGGTCGATGAGCTACCGAACGCTTTGTGGGCTCATCGCGACATCCTTAAAGACAAGCAACGGTGAACACCGTCACCGACATACTGAAGCTTAAGTGATCCCCATGAAATTGGCATGCCTTCCAACAATGATGATGACCGAAGAAGGAACGAAGAGAGAGGCGCTAAACCGGATCTCTTAGAAGAAAGAAGAGACTCGGCAGTTGAAGAGGCGATACAAAAGAAGGTGGAGCAAGATACAATCAAGGGTCAAAGGCTAAAACTCATAGTAGCGGCATTTGCCTAGGTGGAAGAATGGCCACAGACAAGAAAGCCTAGGGAAGTTGGGACCCAATCGAGGGCCTGCACTAAATAACTAAGACACGACAATGGCTCCTACAAGTTACTGACAAATTGTAGAAAGAGGTCCCCGTGACTGGAACGCGGTGAACCTAAGAAAATGCTTCTTGTAG
The DNA here is from genome assembly GCA_022545495.1 of Chrysanthemum lavandulifolium. Lineage (NCBI taxonomy): Eukaryota > Viridiplantae > Streptophyta > Magnoliopsida > Asterales > Asteraceae > Chrysanthemum > Chrysanthemum lavandulifolium. The sequence goes on from CM040246.1 coordinate 155,962,102, forward strand.
GATAGAAAGAAAGCTCAGAACTGTAAGCCCTCAGAGGCAATATGTTTAAACAAGTTATTAATGAAAATCGAGCTCCCCGTATTTGGAGGGCAATTTTCCGTATGAATGGTTTCTCGAACATAATTAGTAATGATCCCCGATAGGCTCGCGACCTCCGGAAAAATGGTCAATGTTCAAAGATGGTTTATACCCAAAAGGATTGCCATAAATGCCGAACGGTTTATACCCAAAAGGGTTGCCTGTGCTACGTAAAGATGGTTTATATCCAAAAGGATTGCCATAAAATGCCGAACGGTTTATACCCAAAAGGGTTGCCAAGCGACAAAAAGATTGTTTATATCCAAAAGGATTGCCATAAATGCCGAATGGTTTATACCCAAAAAGGGTTGCCAGCGACAAAAGATGGTTTATATCCAAAAGGATTGCCATAAAATGCGAACGGTTTATACCCAAAAGGGTTGCCCAGCGACAAAAGATGGTTTATATCCAAAAGGATTGCCATAAAATGCCGAACGGTTTATACCCAAAAGGGTTGCCTACGCGATGTAAGATGGTTTATATCCAAAAGGATTGCCATAAAATGCCGAACGGTTTGTACTAGTGCTCGCCTGTGCGACAAAAAGATGGTTTATATCCAAAAGGATTATATAAAATGCCGAACGGTATGTACCCAAAAAGGGATTGCCCAGGTGATATGTTCAAAAGCTCATACCCAAAAAGGATAAACACAACACCGAACGACCAATGCCTGGATGAGATCGCCAAAGTAAAAATAAAATAGTTCATATTCAAAGACAAGTAGGTAAGTAAAATACATACATAGATATAAGAACGGCTAACGATTTCATTAAACGAATAAAAATTCCCAAAACATTACAAATATTCGTCAAATAAACATCGTTCGGCAAAGATCGCCATTACAAAGAATCCGTCAAAATTAAAATTAGCTAAGTTCACTTAGAGGAACATCGGTCTCTCCGCTGTTTTCTCCCCCAACCCTTCATCAACAACACGTCCCCAGCAGATCGTGCATCAAGGCCGAAATGAAATCAAGAGGACGGTGGCAAGTATTTCAAACCTTGGCAACATAGGGGATACTCCTTAGTAAAAGTTCATCGTGACATGGCCAAATACTTGTTAGAGCATCCACATCCAAATCCTCCTCAGATCGGCCAATATTTTCCCCACCTCCTCCTCCGAATCGACCAATCGACATCCGTCCAACCACCCACCCATCCCACTCGGACTAAAAGGAGCAAACAAGAAGCCTTATACTCATGACTCCCTGAAGACGAGCAACAAAAGGGAAGAGATCCCTAATAAGGCGTGACTTCTCAATCTCCAATTCACGCCACGGCCAACTCTCGACGTTGCTTCAACAGTATGCATTCTTCTTCTTCATTCTTTAAAGTCCCTTTTGTTTCCATCAGCCTTCTCTAAACTAGATATCTTTCACTCGAGCTTGGGATAACTTAGACCATTCGCTTTCTACCTCCAGGCAGCACTGCCTCTTCAAAACCACTTCCGGGCAGAACCTCTCCAAGCTCATCCCCGCCGCTTAATTCCCCAAAGTTTTATCCAAAAAGCAAAGTTATCCTTGGCGCCTTCTCACAACCACTATGCTCCTCGGCCACCTCGATGCTCCAAACCAAGCTCTCAAAACGACAAGCAAGTCCACAAAAGCAAGAGAGCCCCGCCGTAATAGCCCATGACCTCTGGGCCGACTCGGTGTCCGATAGGTCTGTGATATACTCCTCTTCTCGGGAGGCAAATGAACCATCGATCCCTATACTTCGCATTGCCTTAACCCGCTCGTCCTTCTTTATCGACCAACCCGAACATAGGTAGCGCTGGATGAAGCCTTCTTCGTTTAAGACTTTACCTTCGCGACGCAAAGGAGGAGAAGCCGCTACAAACATTGCAAAAAGAATGATAAGTATACTTGAATAAAGGGCAACAAGAAAACACTATTCGGAAAAGAAAGAAGCCAACTCACCGTCCTTATTGGGAGCAGGTTGATCAACAAACTGAGAAGCCTCGGCATTATAATCCTGCGGATCTGGATTCTGATCTTGGAGATCCACTCCGGCCGCTAAATCATTTCCAGCATCCGCATTCTCTAACCTGTTGCTTGAATGACCCTCCAAATGCTCTTTATCAACGGGGTGGATCATCCAACTTTGACCCTCCCGGAGAATGGTGTTCACCGCCGGATTCGTGAGGGAATCCAAGTCGATCACCGGGAGGGCTTTTCTTCCCACGCTTTCGCCCGAGCCCCTTCCCCAACTTGACGTCATACGGCTTATAACCCCGAGCCGCCTCCGCAGCCTTCTTTCTTCTTGTCCTTGGCCTCAAAACCTTCGATCGCCTACTGACCTTTTCATAGCATTGGTCTTCACGAACTTTAGTGTCGGCCGACTCTGGCGGTAACACGCATCAAATGAGCCCGCCCTCCTGGTACTTATCCTCCGGGTCATACCCGCCTCACGTAAAGTTTGGCTTGATGAGATAATCTGACATTGTTAAAGTCAGAAACACATAAAAACGTTAAGATCACAAGAAAACACTAAATCTTAAACTAACAAAGAGAAAAATGTATAGGCTAAGTACCATTCCCCGGCATCCTTCGAGTCGCCTGACAACCCGAATACTTCCATTTGGCGGACAACCCCACAAAGATACAAAAACCCGCGGAATTTTTATCAAGTCTATTGATCCGCTCCAAACCGCCAAGTTTTCACACAACGCCTACCACTGTGAACGGGTCGACCGTAAGAAACTTAAACGGTTCGTAAACGAACGAAATGAAGATCCGGGAGTATAGGGTTTCCGGTCGTTATGTCCCACGAATGTGTCATAAGAATCACCAAACGATATAGTGATCGGTAGATTTGAACGGAAAAAGTGGATTTGAATTATTATAACTACGTAAAAAGCTCATAGACTAAAGGGCTTAAATGCAAATTAAAGAAAATTAAAAAGATAAAAATATTAAATAAACGCTATCACTATTTGCAAAATGATGTTTTTGATTTTATGTTTTATAAAAGCGAATTAAAACTACGCTACGCATAAATGAAAACGTGAAAATAAAGCAATATAAATCCTAAAAATATGAAAATGATATTTTTACAAACCTAATGATAAAAGAAAATATTTAGAAAAAGAAAATTATTTTTAAAACTATTTATCTAATTATTATTAATTAAAAACTATTTTTAACTATTTAATAATAGCCTAAAATACAAGAAAATATGAAATAAAGCTAGAAAAATAAAATTTTGACTTGGAAAAATCTAAAATAACAAAAGAGAATTTTCAAAACTATTTTTATATTTTTCTGATTATTTTTCTATTTTCTAGGAATTAAAAACTATTTAAAACTACTTAAATTACTTAAAAATACAAATTTAACTAAGAAAATCTAGAAAAATATTTTTTGTCTTTTATATTTATCTTAACTTAAGAAAATGAAAAATTATTTTTTGATTTGGACATTTGGCCAGTCAATTTTCGGAAAGGTTTTTTATTTTGAGTCAAAAAACATTTAATGTTTTTGGAGTTTGGTGTTTAATAAGGTGGAAATTGGAGGGATTAAAACAGGTTTCAAGAGTTATAAGATTAAAACATATCAAGGGTTTATTTGGGTTTTAATAAAAAGGGGGTAAAATGGTAAGGGTAAAGGAAAAGCGGGGCTTTTAATTTTGACAAGGGACCATTTAAAGTTTTTAACAATCCTTTGTGTAAAATCAAAACAAGGCCAAACCCAATTCATCAAAAGTGTTTCAAGGGACCAAAAGTAAAGTTTAATAATACAAGGACCAAACTTACATTTAAATTTAGGGCCATTTTCCAATTTTAAACTTGAAACCTTTTAATTTCTCAAAACTTTTGATATTTTTACCAAGGACTAATTTTACAACTTTATTTTAAAAACCTTTTATTTTTTTAAATTAAGGGGGAAATTTAAACTTTTAAACTTGGGGTAACCCTTATCAAACTTGCTCTTTTTTCTCGATTTTTTTGCATTGAAACTTAAAATCAATTTTGGAATATTTTCGGATTTTTGACATTTGAGCATTTTAAGGTTTTGGTTGTTGAGAAAAAATGAATTTACCTTCATCTAAAATTAGGGATGAGACCTTTGAGGCATAGAAAATTCTCCGGTGGGGAAAGGTGGCCAGAACCGGGTCCTTTGCAGGCAAAAAGGTATGGGGGAAATAAAAAAAATGCCTTTTCAAAGATTTTAAAAGGACCTTATTTTTAATTAAAGGAACCAATGACCTTGTTTTGAAATTTAAAACCAAACCAATTGGGGTAATTAACTTTGTATTTCAAAAGGTAATTTAAACCTATGGTAACGGGTTTTCTTTTAATAAGGGGAAACTCTGAAAATGAAACGGGGATACCCCAAAGACTTAAGTCAATCCATGGCATTTTGTTCCCATTAAAACCATTGAATTTAAATGGAGGGATCCCAATTTTAAACAAGTTTGATCAAATCGAATTTTACTAAATCAAACTTAGGCGGATTTGAGGACCCTGGAGATTGGGGATCCCATGAACCGGGCTTCGCATTTGGAAAGGAATGCCGCCTAAAAAAAAAGAGGAAAAACTAAATTCACAGGCGAAAAGGCAGGCAAATAAATCGTTCCAAAATAACCAAGGACTGTGAATAAAAAGCAAAAAGAAGGGAACAAGCTTTATAACAAAAAGGTAATTGGGCTCCGCTTGAATGACTATAAATCCTGGGAACCGGCCCGTTCCAACTGGAGGCACCCTTGGTCGGTCGGTCCCCGTAAAAAGGCCGAAGAAAAACGGTTAAAACTACTTACCACAAATATCATATAAATTTATTAAATACTTGGGCTGTTCGTTGCGAATCCTCCCGACAATTGAAAAGCGGACCTTCTCGGGACATACAAAACCGCCCTAAAACTTGGATAGAATTATTACTAGAGAAACAAATAAACCCACGGGGAAACCTGATCGGAAATGGGAACACATTATAAAAAGGAATTTGGTCGGGCTTGACCTTCTAAAACCAAGCGGAAACCCACTAAAAAGTCACACGCCCGTGACGCGGGTCAAACCCGAAAAAAAAATACAAAAGGGCGATTTCAATCCATTTCATTTATTTCTCCATTAATGTTCTGGGGGGGTTTAGGGAAAAACCCAAGGGAATTGTTGTCGGTTTTCTCGGGTATTAACCGGACACCAAATTCGAAGGATTCTTTTAGGGAAACAACTTTTACCCAACAACTTCAACAAATAGATTTTGGTTGGGGAATTTTTCAACAAGACCCTTTTGGGAGGTCAAATTGGAAAGTTCTCAAAAAAGTCAATCGGCCGTTTTAATGGGTAAAAAAATATTTAAATTTTGGTCCACTTTAGGATCATTTCCTATTATTTCAATCAAAACCCATTATAAATCACAGAAGGCTTGAAAACCTGTTTCCTAAATAATAATTACCGCTCAAATATAAGTACGTTTGTATAAATAAAACTTGATTTAGTGGGGTGGTGTTTTTTTAATGGTTGGATGAAAACCAATAAATCTCAGAATTTTCATGTCAATTGTCCTGTTTAAAGTAAGATTATTACAATCTGGGTTAAGCAAACAATTTCAAAAAACAATTTAACATAGAAAAATTAGGGTCCTTTGGTTTCTAAATTTATATTAGTCTTAAGTCGTTTTAATTAAAAAATTTTATTTTGGCTGCCTTTTGTTTATTTTGGATGACCTTAGTTTTCCGTTAATTTTGCACCGTTAGTCCTTCTTAAATTTTTGACCTTAGCCAATTTTTAAAATAATTGAAAAACGTTTTTATTCTTTCGTCCTTTTTTATTTTCGTTCATTTTTATTACGTTTCATCCGTTTTCGTTTTGTAAAATTTTTCGTTTTTCATTTTTTTTGACGTTTTTTCCTTTTTCTTTTAAGCGTTTTCTTTTTTTACGTTTCTTTTTACGTTTTATCCTTTTAAGTTTTTCCTTTTTTTTACCCTTTTTCGTTTTTTTTTTTGTTTTCCTTTTTATGTTTTTTCGTTTTAAGTTTTAGTTTTTCGTTTCGGTTTTTCGTTTTTTTTTTTACGTTTTGTCCTTTTTATGTTTTCCGTTTCGTTTTAAAAGTTTTATTTTTTTTACGTTTTCTTTTGGTTTTTTTGGCGTTTTAGTTTTTTTTTTTGGTTTTTTTTTTTTGGGGTTTCTTTTTTTCGTTTGTCCCCTTTTTAGGGTTTTGTCCGTACTTTTTTTTTTTTGTCCTTTTTTTTTTTTCCTTTTTTAACGTTTGTTTTTTTTGTTCTTACCTTTTTTTTTTTGTTTTTTTCGTTTTGGGAAAAAAAAAAATTTAAAACCCGGGTTTTAAAAAAAAAAATTTTGGGGTTTTAAAAAAAATAAAAAAGGGGGTTTTGCCGTTTTAAACAAAAAAAATTTTTTGCCCGTTTAAAAAAAAAGGTTTGACGGACAAAAACGTAAAAACCCTAAAACCCAAAAAACGGAAAATAAAAGGATAAAAAAGGGCCAAAAAATAAAACTTGAAAACAAAAAAAAAAATGAAACGTAAAAAGAGGGGAAAAAAAGAAAAGAAAAAAAAAAAAAAAGGTGGCAAAAACATAAAAAGGGAAAACATAAAAACAAAACCTTAAAACAAAAGGTAAAAAAAAAGGGTTAAAAAAGTAAAGAAAAGGGAAAAAGAAAAAAAGAAAAGAAAAAAAGAGGACGGGGAAAACAAAAAACTAAAAAGGGAGAAATTAAAAGGGAACGAAAAAGGGGAAAAAGGAAAAAAATTTTTAAACACAAAAAAGGACGAAAATAAGCGGGAAAAGGGGAAAATGTTTCGGGGTTTGTAAAATCATGGCAAATCGGGCAAAAATTTACCCTTAAAAATAGATGGAAAACGGTCGTAAAAGGAAGGGAAAATAAAGTTGGGTAAAAGGGTTTTTTTTTTAATTTTTAAAAAGATAACTGAAAAATTTAAGGAAGGATAACGGGCAAATTATTAAGGATAAATAAGGTTTAAAAAGGTAAAGGGAAAATAATTTTTGAATTAAAAATTTTTGATTAAACTTTAAAGGAAACAAAAAAATAAAATAAAATTAAATTTTCCAATTTTTGAAGGGTCATTTGGATTCAACCCATTAAATGATGCCGGTTAAATTTTAATTTTAGGAAAACAAAATTTTCAACCCTTATTTTAATAATTTTCCACTTTGTTGTAACTTAAAAAGATTTTTAACAAATTTGCATTTAGTTTGGGGCATTAAGGGAAACCAAAAAAAAAATTTCTAAATAAAAGATTTTTCCCCCTTGGGTTAAAAGGAAATTTTTTTAGGCCAGACCAATAATTAAAAAACAAGTTTGGCTGGGGGTTCGGGCTAGCCCCATTTAAAGTTTTAGCTTTATGGAATAACAAAAATACTTTAAACTTTTTTTTTTTTTTTATTTTATTTTTATTTTTGAAAAAGAAAAATAAATAAACTAGATTTGGATAATGATTTTTTTTAAAGTGTTAATGGGTTTTCTTTGGGTGGTCAATTTAATTTTGGTTAAAGGCCCCGATCAAAATTTAAAAAAAAATTAAAATTCAATTTTTAATGGTGGCATCAAGAAGAATCCATTTCCCCATAGCAATTCTTTTTTGGTCTTTTCAATAAATATTCTTTTTGGCTAAAAAGTAACAAAATTTCTTTTTGTAACTTGTTTTTTTTTGACCATTTTTTTTGAAAATTATGATTTTTTCCCCAAAGTTTTCCTTTTAAACTTTAAATTTAAAACAAGTTTTTCGTTATTCCCTCTCCACCCTTTGTAGCTTTCAACTCCCATTTCAAATCATCTTTTATCTATCATTATTTAAGTGCCGGGGTCAATGTTTTATTGCTAAAGCAACCAATTTTCGAAGTCCCTTTTTAATCTCCTTGAGGGATAAAATCTTGGATCCCACTCCTGGTTCAAAAATTTTCATTTTGTTTTTTACCGGATCGGGGAAAAAACTCCTTTCCATACTTACTCTTTTCTTTCAAAAAATTCCTTTTTGGCGAGGACCCTTCAATATTTTTGCCCTCCCGTTGTTTGCCCCTTTTCCCTTTTGGATGGTCTTCTCCTTTGGAGAACAAAAGTTTAACCTTGTCCCTTTGTCTCTCACCACCCAATTTTCCCGAGGGACTTTCTTGATTTTATTGGCCGGTGTCCTTAGTGAAAGGGTTTTCCTTGGGGCCCCTAGTGTCCTGCCTTAAACATCCAAAATGCTGTCCCCAGTTGTGTCCTTTTGGGGACCTTTTTTCAGGCGAACCCCAAAACTTTTCTTTCTTAAACCCTTTTTTTGGCCGCCGACCCTTTTTGACCCTCCCGGTTTGAGAAACATTTTGACCTTTGGCGGGCATTCTTCATTTCGGGGAAATGTTGATATGACTTGGGACTTTTTTTCTTCTGAGGAATTTCCAGGGAGTTTGCCTCATTTCTCCCGGACCTTGGAAAGGGGTGGGCCTTTCCTGGTTTTTGTGTTTATATATATATATATATATATATATATATATATATATATATATATATATATATATATATATATATATATATATATATATATATATATATATATATATATATATATATATACTTGACACTGACAACACATGCGATAAATATACTTATATAATAAATATAGAAATGAATCATAACCCAACTCTCTCGCATGATTCCTACCCGCTAGCTAATTCATTTCACAACACTCAAAATGATATTTGTTAGTTGTATGTGTTGTTTGGGTTTCCAGATCTTCCCGTGACATCATTATTCCCGTGATATAAAAAACTTTCACAATCTCTTACCCCACAAACACTTTCCCAAAAGAAACGATTTTGAAAAATAAAGTTTGTATTGATTGAAATAAAGGTTAAAGTTATAAAATTAATTATAAAATATATCAAAATAGATGTTAAATTAAAGAGCATAAAATTTTAAAAATATGGTGAAATTAGATCATAAAAAATTAAAAGAATTAAAAGATATTTAAATTGAAAAATAAAGCTGATTAATTAGTTAAGTCGATACATGTCACCCCATTATCGGAGTCCTTATTTTAAATTGTTAGCCTCCTTTTGTTATTTTTAGTTAGAGGTTTACACGCACCCAACGACGGGATTCTTATCTTAATTTTTTATGGAATTCACAACTTAAACGCTTATATAAGAAGATTAGTTATAATAAACGCAAGACGATGCGCTTTCACATAAAAAAATTATTTCATCAACGCCGAATATCAGGTTTTTAAAAATAATTACATATAATTATATACTTACGCATCAGTTTTTCATTATCCATTAATATCCATTGTAATTTTGTATAATCAAATTTTGTAAAAATTTGTTAGATAACTCAAGATTCAACTATATTTAATTGATATAGGTGTTTATGTTCTATTTAAATTTTATTATTTATATTATGACGTATACAAGACGAGCTATTTCACATAATAAACGCTGATAAAGTTAAAATATACTACTTAAAGTTTTTAAAAATGTTTTCTACATATTGTTGCCTTCCAAAAAAAAAAGTTTTCTACATATCCTTATATTTAATAAATAAAAATTACACGAGAATAAGATAAGACAATCACGCTTTTTTTCTTCATATTACAAGAAATGCTCTACGATTCGATAATTATATTCTCGCTTTCAATAATTTAAATTGTATTTAATATTCAAATTCATTCACATCATTACACTTTTAATACGAAATAAACGAATCTTAAGAAACATATATAGTAAAAAATGATATTTATAATCTTATGTATATTTATATGTTGAGTTTTAAAACAAAGATATATATTATATATATATATGTATTTATAAGTTATAAAGATAACAGCATAAAGATATAAAGGAGATTTGTTTAATTTTCAAAGTTATTAAAAACACGAAAACTTATAATATTACACTTAACTCTATACAATTTTAAAAATTTAACCACTAAAGTTTTATTAATTACCCTCTTTTTTAAGTTTTTTTTCACAAATTGACACCCATGTTTTTATGTGCTTTTATTCTCAACCAAATTTCTTCACCAAATTAATTAAATGTTGACCAAAATCAATTTAATTTCGACTTTATTAACCAATCACATCACTCGATTTCGCCACGTGTCAAAATAAAGCCTCCTATTGGCCTAATTTTTTCTTCAATAAGCTATTAGCAGAAAACACCGAATAACGTAATTTTTTATTATATAAAAGATAGATAATCAACTTGCTTATTGTGAAACGTAATATCGGCATGTGTGGACTATATTTTGAGCGACACGACTAAGATCAGATTAGCTATATTGCTTAGCGTCTACCAGGTTATCAATCATCTTAAACATACAATAATTCATATAAAACAGTGTACAAACCCATTTCATTACAATTATTATTAGGATTATGATTATTTATCATCACTTGATTGTTTCCAAAAATGCACACTCAAACACCAATTCAATATATCTCAAACTCATAAGTCCAAATTCACATGGTAGTGTAGGGGTATTCACATTCGGTTTTAACCACAGGATCCACAAAGTTTGATCCACTTTGAATTCGGTTATGTCCAATTTCGGATTTGCCATTAAGGTTTCAATCTAAACAACAGAACCGAATAACCCCAGAACTCAAGAAACCCGAAACCGAACGGATGAACACCCGCAGTAGGGAACCGCCAGGGTGTTGACGGCTCTTGCTTATCTGCTTGTTCGCCTTGGCAATCTGTTAAAAAATTTAGGTCATCCGAACCGAACCAAATTCAAATTCGCTTTCGGTTCGGTTGAATTCTAATTCGGTCGGTTCTTGGGTTGCCTGAATAACCCGAATTTCACTCTTTTTTAAGAAAAAATTAATAATTACATAAATATTTAGCAAAAAAATATATTTCAAGCATAAAAAGTGTTTTAATATATTATGATAACCTTTTAATAGTATTTATTTATATATAAATATACATAAAATATATAAATATATAAAAATTATATATATTTATATGAATTGGTTTGCTCAAATCACAAACCCATAACCAACCCGAGAACCGAATTAGTAGTTTGGTTTGGTTCGGTTTTAGCAAATTCGGTTCGGTTATTTTCGGTTCGGTTTTGCTTTCGGCTTATTCTTGGCTTTTTCTGCTTTTTTCGCTAACCCCTAGAACCGGTGATGTTCCAAGAAACAAAACTCTCTGAAACCACAAGCCCATTAACCTGTATCATGGCCCAGAACTACCATGGACCACTCCCAATATAAGAGATTAGGAGACAACTGTAGTCGAAATAAAGTGCTTCCTGTAGAAGGTACCCAGGTATTTCAAAACACTCTGGGTAAGACAAAACTCATGTTCATCTTACAGTTAAAGGAAGCTAGTAAACATGCATTGAGGTCGGACTCATGACTATATGGACAGTACGTCCGTGTTGATCACACCTCGTGACTTGTATAGTTAAAAAGCATTGTAGTCTGATAGTAACGCTTGATAAGGATAAGATAATAATTTCACCATTATAACAATCATTCAAAGAATTATAAAGTGATTGCAACCAGGTATAATATCTCCGAACTTAGTTTTAGCTGGCATAAAAATGTAAAAATCAAATTAAGATTCTTTTCAGTTTCCGCTATAACACTTGAAAAGTCAAATACAAAATTGATTTAGAACATTAAGATTATAATCCTAACCATATAACTGTTACTGCTGTTTCATGGTCTCGTTTATAGACCAAATAGACTTCATATTCAAAAGTCTGGAACTCTGGATCTTAAAAACTCTTAAGCTAATTTCTGGAATATTTGCAATAATATATTAATATTAGAATCAAAATACTTTCTTGTGATCCACAAGGTAAGATTAATATTTAATATTCCATCTAACTATTCACAAACCTTTTTCAGTTTCGGAATTCTACACACCATACTGTTTCCTGAACATCTGTCAACTTCTGTTACCTCTTTTTATCTATTGAATAAACAATCAACAAGTGAATAGCCCTACTTGAGGGTGGTGGCAACGGGCACGGGCTGAGGAGCGGGCTTGGCCAGCCCGAGCGGCTACACCGCCGCAACCATTGAGGGCTCGAGCGGGTTCACCATGCAGCGGGAAGAAGGCCGATTCGGGTAAGAAATTGAGCCGTTGAACGGCTAAAATAATGCACGGGTTAAAGAAAATGGCGAGTGACATATACTACCGCCACTAAAATCTACATGAGGGTGGTGTGAGGATGAGATGAGTTTGGAAGAACGTTATTGGTGGATAGTGAGGATGGTGAGGATGGGGAATGAGGTTGCCACCACCCTGATAAAAGCCTCAATCTACCTCAAGATTAATTCAAAACAACTCCAAGTGTTTTTCTTAAATGTCCTAAGAACGGCTAGAGATTGAAGACTTATGGTAGATATCTGCATACTGCCTACATATCTGACTATAAAGCTAAAGTAGTATTTAAAAACTTGTTTTCTTCAATCCAGCAATATAGGGATGGGGATTTTTGCCAATGCCTATTAAAGTATTATCACCTAGGGACCAGCCACATACCAAGCATTAGATCTAACATATCAACGATATCGATGAAAAAAAAATATATAAACTAAACGGAACAAAAAGAAACTAAACACCAAAAAAGCATAACCTGTGATTTGATTTCTTCACCCAAAGCACTGAAAATGACGATAAGTATAATCAACCCAAGAAAGAGTATTTAAAAAACGTGAAAGTGCAAACCTTTTTATAGCCGTTCTCCACTGCTTCAAGCCATATTTAGAAAACCCTAAATGTGGAATTAGAGACAGAAACCCACATTGAAATGGCAGGAGTATATGCCATATATCATGTTTAGAATAGTCGTCGTCTAGATGGAGAAGTCATGAAAAGGAGAATAGTGGTCTACTTTACACGCTGATTTCTCAATTTCTAACGCCTGCTAGTCTGCTACAGTAAATTAAGACTTCTTTTAACATACCCTTGAAAGTTAGACCAACTTACTACAGTAAGATAATAGTTGTCGTTACAGGCATAGCTCCAAGGCAGTGGTACACTTGTACGCTAATCATACACAATTATAATGCTAATAACAAAATGAAATTTATGATAAATAAACACGATAAAACTAGACTGCTGAATCTTCAATCAGCAAGCAGATCAACCTTATATAGGTGACCTACTGACCTGTTACTGAACATATATTTTCTTGAATCCACCAAGGGTAACTGTGGATCTTAAGTTGTGAGTTTACAAGTAAACAACACCTAAGAATGGGCCACATAATTCTCAAGATAAGCAATTTAAGGTGGATATCTCAATATGTAAATTAACCATGAACTCGCTTTGTTTCTCCTTAACAATATAAACATATAAAACAAGTATTGTTGAAAAGGGACAATCAACGCTCCACACCAGAAAGAATGCAATCTTTGCATTACAACATAACTAACATTACACTATTTACACATATCATAAATATAGTACCATAACATCAAGTGAAAAGTTCAAAACCCATCTCGTCCTCATTCACCCTGTTCTTACTTCTCTCATAATCAACATCATCTGTGGGCAACTCAAACCGACAAACAGGACACGACACGAATACTCAACCACGGCACAATACACTCACCATGATAAAGATGACGACAAGGAAGCTCCATCACTTTCTCCTCCACCAAAATCTCATCTTTACAAACTGCACATATCACCTGATCATCTTCATTCCCATCCCCCTTCATCTCCACTAACGGCAAATTATCCACAATCGACTTAGCAGCAGGAGGGCTACCTCTTAACGCTCTAACAGTCTCAACAAACTGCCCAATCAGCGTATCAAACTCCGGCGTGTACACAAACCCTTCCCCTCCTCCGTCAGTCTCAATCTCAATATCCCTTTCCAAATTATTAACCGCTAACAAAATCTCCCACTCCAACGCCCCAACAGTCGCATCTCCTTCCGACATCATTTCTGACGAAACCGATATCTCCTCAATCCTCTCAATCACCGAACTCAATCCTTCTTCCCTCTCCCTCTCCTCAGTGTCAAAAGACGGACAATCCCAGAAATGCTCCAAACTAATTAACTCAGTCCTTTCATCATTTCCATCATTGTTACGCTCATCAACATGACCTAATTCTTCCGTATCCGAATCTGATTCAATTCCAACAACTCGTAAACCACTTAACCCTAACCCTAGTTCATCCATACCACTAGAAACTAAATCATCATCATTTTCATTATCCTCATTACCATCAGTTAGCTCATTCTCATTATTGTTATTATTGATATCGTTTACAGAATATCGGTCGCGGCGAGTATCGAACAAATCGGTAATAAAATCCATTTGATCATATTGAGCATCATTATAATCATTATTATGAAAAGAATGGGGATAAACAAGAGATGAATCTGGACATAATTCAGTATCAGATTCAGATGAACAAGAGGAGCATGAATTATAAAAGTTTACCTGATTGTTGTTATGAAATGAGCATGATGAGGATGAAGATGAAGGTATGAAGAATAATGGGTTGATATCGAAGGTGTATGGGGTGTGTTCGTTTTCTATATTGACCATATCATCTTCAATGGTTTGTTGTTGTGGAGATATGGATTGGATTATTGTGAAATTTTCTGCCATTAGTGAGGGATTGATAGAAACCCTAATTAATTAACAGGGATTTGGGGATGATGGTGAACAAGACTTGTTACTTCCTTTGCACACGCCTTTTGACATATGTTGTTGCTTGTCTTTTTCTTTAATTTCTCTTTTTTTAAATCTATTTGCAAGGAACTATGATATCCTTACTAACCACTTTGGGTTGTGAGTCGTGACTATCACTATAAAAAATGCGAAGATCTCAAGTTCAATTCATGTTACGTGCAAATAATTTTAAATAGTCATGTCAACCTTTTAAAAAGAGAGAGCTTTACTTAATTTGAATATGTATGCAGAAAGCTCAAAACCCCACTTAATTACCGATCAAAAGGACGAAAATCATCGTTAAAAAAAAAAAAAATCATATTCTTCCATATTGTTTTTGGTAAAATAAATTGTTCGTCCCTAAAATTGATTAAAACATAGAAAAAAGAAACAAAAATGTCTTAAATTCAAAATAATACATGCATCGTCTTACTATTATTTTTTGCATCTTTCACACTCCTTTTAATTAAACACCACAAGTCAACATATGTTAAGTCCCTCACCTACATTTCACGAGAAGGCAAAATAGTCGTTTCATGCTTTGTCATTTTAATTTAGATTAAATTGCAAAAATCATCCTCATAGTTTTTCTAAATTACCTTTTGACTTCTTCACTTGAATTTCCATATAAATTTTGCTTTCTCTCAAACATGATTTACTATTTTCAACTTCTTTTCCGGTATATTAAATACCCAAATACAAATTCATCATCTTTCATAAATCCAAAAAATCCAACTTTTTCTTACCACACAAACTAACCACAACATCATACACAAATCGGGGTTAAAGGATTCGTGTTCGTGTTGTGCTTATGGCTTACATATGGGTTTAAATTTTCATAATGGATTTATCTCTATGTACTTGTGTATGTTGGTTTTGGTGGTCCTTAAACATAACCACAATCACATGAAAACACAAAACATAACCACAGTTACCTCAATTCATAAACAAAAATTTATATAATTTTCAAAAACATAATTCTTCATTGATAACACCACCATAAAAACGCAAAAGGTCAAGATAGTCTTATGTGCTCTGTAAGATATTGGTTATCACAATCACACAAACACACAAGTTATGGTTCGAACTTGAGATGAGTTTTAGAGAAATGAGAACTTCTAGTGAGAGAAAGTAAATGTCATATTATGAGCCCAACCTTCTACCTGGGAGGTAGAAGGTATTTATAATGTTTACAAAATACGCCACCCACGGTCAGATCGTGCATACAGGGTAAAGACCACACCCTCCACCGTGTTACTTAACTAACTACTTGTAATAACTAAACGACTAAGACTACGAGCTTTATAATGCTTACAAATACTTGAGGTGACCGAGACTTTAACTTACGGATTTACTAAATCCTAACAATCTCCCCCTAAGGGAGGTCACCTCAATTACATATAGATAATACATTTTGAGATCTAGCATTCTATTACAAGTTCTTTGATTTGTAGCTCGTAGCCTTTGATTCTTCAAAGCCCGCATACTTTGTACTTTCAGTGAAAGTCTTTAACTGATCCATGACTTGGTGATCTTTGAGCTTTTCTTCGAGATCATCAGCCACAGTAAATCTCTGAATCATCCTTTTTTGTATCGCTTCCATGTGATATTTGTGACTTCTAGACCAACATGCTCACACTTTGTTGGATCATGATATTCTGCATCAGAGTAGCGTAAGCATTGCTTAATGGTATCAGAGTTTAGATCAGTACTTATCATGATTTCTTTAAACGTGAGTGTGATGTGTGAGCATGTGGTTATGGATTGACTTCTCAATTTTGATCAGCTGCAACCATCAGAAGTTCCTGCAAACAACATTTAGCAATAAAACACATGAAAATGTCTTTGTTCACTTTCGTTGAATAGGGTTGCAAGAACCATGGTTCCCGCTGATCAAGATAACACCGCCCGCGATCGTAGAATTTTGAAAATCTCCTCGACAGGGTTTCGCAGCTTGATCTAGCCGTTTCTCAAACCGAGCGCCCCAAAGTAGACAACACGGAGTGAATGAACCAATAATTGAGATTCATCGATTGATGAAAAATTGATTTGAAAACAATCGCGTATTGCTTAAGAGAGAGTTTTGCAATACGATCAAGGTTTTATGAAAAATCAAGTTTCAATCATAAATACTTTTGTTTGAGAAATTAACGCGCAGTCGATGTGCCAAGAGAAAAGAGTTGTAGAGTACGTCGAAAGTTTTTTCAAAAGCATTCGTCAATCCATTTCCTGGAACAAGTTTGATTAAAGAGTGAATCGCCCCATCATTTCTTTCCAGTTGTCACAAGTTTGATTCTTGAAGAATTTCACATGTCACCCACCAAGAGCTTGTTTTATGTTGGCTCTAGAAGGATTTCCATCTTCATTGTGAATATTTTACATATCACTCGGATGTTCTGGCAATACTACGAGGATAATGCGTAGGACTCTCAATATTATCACTTTACACATTGTGTGAAACAACAAGTCTTCATGAATTGTGTGTCCTAAGGATGATCTCTTGGCTCTAGACTCAATAGTGCACTTTGGTTTCCTATACGGAGACTAGGGAGAGGGTCTCCTTCTTCAATATCAACCATCTCAAGTGGAAAGTCTCAGATTATGTAGGTTCCCGTGAGAATGAAACAAGTCCTTTTAGAGAACTTGAGTAGATGGAAGTTTAGTGCAAGCACATCGGGTCCATGACGCTTTGACTTCAATATCGGCGCTACCTTGGTAACCACCAAGAGTATATGTAGTGAACCCGGTTTCCGCTTTAAGGTTTAATTATTGAGGGTTATTCTTTTCACCCTTTTCACTTTTCATTTCTTACTCATGCAACACATAATCATCATTTAGAGCAAAAGATGCACAACTAGGTACAACAGAAGCTTCCATGCAGCTTTCATTTTGCATTATCTTGCACAGGTTGTGGCTAGTGCACCCCTCTCTTGGGTAGAGCAGAAGCTTACATGCAGCTTTCCTTTGCATTATCATGCACAGGTTGTGGCTGATGCACCTCTCTCGTGAATTTGAGCACAAAGATTTCATATTAGCATTATCCAACTCAAACACGTTAATCTGTTGTACATGTTGGGTATCTTCTGTTCATCAATCACGTCGTACAATTTGAGTATCTCAGATACAACTGAATCCAAAGTGTTAGGCATGATGTTAACGTGCACGGTATTTTACAAATCTATGATTTGAACCGAGAAATAGAATCTTTCGCGAGGTTTTACAAAATCAAGAAGAAACCGTGAGACAATGACCAATTGAACGTGTTAAGATAACTGATGGATCGACACAATGATAGAAGATTGTGTGTTAGGAGTGATGATTGTTTGTAGGATTAGCTGAAATGTTGTTTGGTTGTGTAACACCCCAACCCGACAAGGGTAGAAGTGTCACATTCTGGAGTCATATCAGAACATACAAGTAAAATTTTCAAGCGGGAGTCTTTAAATAATAATGTACCAAGTCATAATAACCAAAGATTTACAAGGGAAATTACAAAATCCAAAATGTTTAAAATAAAATGAAATCTCAAAACAAAAGCCGCCAAAATAAGTCCAAATAATAAGGTAACTAGGTTAGTCCACCTGATAATCCACCTCTCACCTCAATCAAAGCCCATCTTCAAACCTAAAACCGCCGCAGAAAAGAAATGCGGCCGAGCTTAAAAGCCCAAAGGAATGTATATAACAAAACGAAAGCTAAATAAAATCAAATGCGAAATGAAACAAAGGAAACGGATAACAAAGTCGCAATGAATGAGAATAATGAGTCAAAGAGGATCCCGTAACACAATTATACGATATCCAAAACGAACAGATAACAAGGAGAACGAAGCAAAACAAAGCATCGATGACATATAAACAAGCACACACAAACCAGTATACAAGATCAAACATAAGCAAGTATAGTCAAGGAGCATCCACACAACATATATGTCATACAATCAATTCAGAAAATCAAGACATACAAGCAAACAGATATCTACAGAAAATGGAAGCAATTAATTAATAAGTGAGTATGGCAATTCACATGTGTCAAAAACCCTTAGTTGAAGATATAATCGTGATCATAACGGTAGTCAAAACATGGCACCACACGTAATAAGTAGGAATACAAGATGAACACTATAATTAAATGAATTAAATACATAGCAGGCAATTAAACAAGTTAACAAGCTAGACTTCATAAGTTGAACCATTTACCCAATCAAACCGTAGCATAAAATGTAAATGCAAACATGGCGTGTCAACAACAAGCGATAAGGACACCACGGATAGTCATAGTCCACTAGATTTATCGAACGAGGTACAAAAGATAAATAGATCAACAATCGATTTCACACAAGCACGTTACCGGACAATCAAAGGATCACATAACAAGAAGATAGCATATTATCGATGACAACAGTAAATCTTATATCGCATACATACATATCATACAGAGTGTTGGAATCACTCCTAAACAAGATTTCAAGTATTTATATTTCATATGTAATAGGTAGCTTTATTATGGCCTTTATGTTTGTTTAAGGTCCAACTTATGTAGAAGGCCCATGTCGAGGCCCAAGCCCAATAAGGAATAGGGAAGGAGAGGAGTGTTGCCCTAGCTCCTTGCCTATATAACTATTGTAAACCCTCATTCGAGGGTTGGTTGTTCAAGTTATTCTTTCATTCACTCTCTTTCCTAACCGTACTACTATATTGTGTGTGTGTGTGTTTGATACTTGTTCATCCGCCTTTATCTCTTCTCTTATAAGCTTGTGTTGTAAAACTAGTGACCTAACAAAGGTATCAATCGCCAAATAGTTGGGTGTACTCGCTTGTTTTTGAAGTTTTGGTTTTGAATCTTACGCGAGAGATAACGCTATCTTTGGTCATCTTAAAACTCGCTTTTTACACTTTTAATCCAAGATTCTTGTACTTTCAATGTTTTGAGGTGTTAAAATACTTGTTTTTGGCAAAAGTTTCAAACTTTACGCGTGGATTTACGCTTTTAAGCTTGTTTTGTTCGTGGGTGTCGCTTCACGCAGAACCTGCTTAGCGCTTTTGTACATCAAAATTCACACTTTTGTGTTCTTTTGGTACTATTGAAGCTATTCCATAACAAAAACCGGTTTAGAAACACATTTGGGCGTAATCATCAAAGTACGAGTAATCCCACGCGTAACAAAACCCTAATATTACGCGTAAGACTTTCCTTGGTTTGATCTTCAATTTTCGGTTTATTCCGTGTTTTCTTACTTGGATAAGTCCGAAAATACGTCGACTTTGGATATCTTTTGCACCGTGAAGTGTAAAGATCATTTGGGCAAAACCCTAATCTTACGCTTAAGATAAAAGCTTACGCCAGAGAAAATCTTACGCTTAAGATTCATCTTACGCGAGACCTAGTCCCACGACAAGGTAATCCCACGCCTAACTTTCTACGCCTAACTTATCGCTTACGATAATTTTAGTAGTTTTTCCCGCCACGCAGAAGCTAAAACCCACGCCAGAACTCCTCTTGTTACGCCGTAACTTTTGGTGTTTTTACGCATAAGTGCTACTTGGTTCTTGTCTTTCCTACGCCTAAGGATACTTCATCAACAAAGGTTCATTCGACTACAAAGATCCATCTTTACCACACAAGTTTATCATCATGTCTCAACCACCATACTCTAACTATTTCCCTCACACTTATAATCATCAACAACAACAACAATTAACTCCACAACATCAACAATGGAATCAACAACAAGCTATTTATCAACAACAATTTAATCAGCAACATACTCCACAACTTGGTGCAATTCCACAACCACAAATGGTTCAACCACAACCAAGCATTCAAGTTCAACCCTACACAACCGATTTCAATCAACATCCATCACGGACCACTATGAAGGAACCCACTTGGTTTGCTAAGATGTGTGAAGCTTTAAGCACCAACAATCAATTCATGAAGTCGATCACTGATAGACCTCCAATGCTCACCCAGAAACTACGATCAATGGGTGATAAGGTTCTTTAGGTTCGTGATCCAAGAAGCCACATGGAAAGTTCTTAAAGAAGGTTATCTTGAAGGTCCATTTGAGATGCCTATCGTCATTGCATCCGAGATCCAACTGCTGCTCCACCAAGAGATGAACAAACCAACATTGCTATCAAGCAGATTTAAATCCTACGTAACTTCTACACTATGAAGTCGATGAACTTGCAATGGAATACATCCTCTTAGGATTACCAAACCCAATTCTTCGTAGTGTTGATGCTCAAAAGACCGCACAAAAGATGTGGGATCATATTCGCCTTCTTATGGAAGGATCGGTACTCAATCGAGGATTTGGAATCCAAAATTTACTTGGCTTATGAACACTTCATGATTGAACCCGAGAGACACTCGAGTCATATCATCATCGATTTTCGACATCATCAATGATTTGGATAAACACAACATCATCATGCCAAGAATTGCAAGTGAATACTAAGTTCCCGAGTAGTCTTGGTCCGTAATGGGAGAAGTATGTCATTTTTCTCCGCTGCCGAAGAATATGCATCATTCTACTTATGGATTGTTGTACGATTACTTGAAGCCTCATGAGAAGGAAGTTGATCGAAAGGATTCTCCGTGCTCAAATTGCTAAACAATCACAACCGGACAATCAACAACTTGCCTTGTATGCTCAATGTAATTATCCTCTCAACCAAAGAACTCAACCAATCGCTTCCAACACACCTTCACAAAGAATAACCTCAACCTCAACAAAATCAATTGGTTCCATACAAAGAACAATGCTCAAGCATATGTCGCTGAAGCTACCGAGGAAACAGATCCGCTCAAGCATTGCAACAAGGATTTGTGATGATTGCTAATGCTTTTGGTCGTTACACCAACAAATCCAACAATCGATTCGCTCTCATCTAACACACGGACTCAAGTCATGCTGAACAATGGACGGTTGAAGTTCGTAATCGTGATTATGGTCGCCGATGGGCGGTGGTCAAGGGTTTAATGTCGTGGTAGGAATAACAACAGAGCTCAAGTGGTGGAACCGGAAATGCTCAAAATCGGTTAAATGGTCTTCGATGCTACAACCGCAATGAGAAGGGACACTGCTAATGCATGCCCAAAGCCAAGGACTAGGGCAAGTGCTTATTTCAAAGAGGCCTTACTTTTGGCTCTTAAGGATGAAGTCAGTGGATCTCTCACAACCAAAGAACAGAGCTTTATGGCGTATGCGCACTCGATGATGATATGGAGGATTTGCAGCGCGAATGCAACCGTTATGTTGATGGCTAATATGCATGAGCCGCATATGAGTGATACAGCCCAGAGGACATCGATGGCTTGTCTCGTGCACCGAACAAACCATCATCATATCTCGAACTAATATCTCCGCCAATATCTCGAATCCGCACGGATCGATCGCTCAAAATGAGTCTTCTACATCTTCTTCGATGATTTTCGTTAACCTCAGTAGTTACATTTGACGATCAAGATGACCTTATGGTCTCCTTTGATAATCAAATTGACTCGTGGTCGCATTTCGAGGATCTAAAGAATGATCATGTTGAGACTCACGCTGAACAAGATGATCTGCTGCCTCATCCGGATTTTGCTCGGTTAATTCAAGACCATAAAATCAAAATGGAGGAATGTTATGCATTAAATCAATCCTTAAAAAGTAAAATGCATCATTAACCAAGGATTTTGAATGTTTACAAATGCAACTCAACTTTTCAAAACTCAAGAAAACTCAGGAAAAGGTTTTGAAGCCGCTTTGCAAAATCTCATCAAAACGAAAAATATTTAGAGAGAGATGCGTGATCTAGCCGCCTCAAGAATGCTTTGTTGTCCGAATTAGAACAATCAAACATGAACATAAAAAGCAAATTAACGCCTCACCTTGGAAAATCAAAATGCTAAGGCCGAGTTGTTAAATTGTCAAAACAGCCTCCGTGATACAAAAAGCATTCAACGAATCGGTAGATGACCTTCTTGCAAAATTTCGGTTTGCAAAACAAACTTAAAGAGTTTAAAACTGTTGTTTACAAACATGGTGAATCAAGAATACTATTGAAAAGTTTACCTTAAAACCTAATCCAAATGGATATGGAAAAATCTAGCCGACATAAACCAAAGCTTTCACTAAAAACATTCAAACCAACTCCTCAAGTTTCCAAAGGCAAAATACAAAATTGATAATATCACATGAGTGTTGTTGAATATCATCGTCAAGAGGAATTAGATGCGTAAGACGAGAGTCGATCAAAATTAAAAATGTTGTTTACAACAAACCTTTAATTATAAAACGCGGTCACTTTCACACACCAACGGATTCTTCTAACACACCAAGGGTTATCATCAAAACACTCGAGTCTTCTATTGTTAATCCCAAAACAGCCTTTGCACAAACTTATGGTCCTTTACCTTCCATTAGCGAAGTAAACTCACAACCCGAAAATCGAAAAATTCTTCGATATTTTGACATTTTCATGGTCGACCTCAAAATTTTACAACATGAGATAGAATATCGATCCGAAATCAAAGTTGAACATTTTCAATCGCCTCGCGCGAGAACAAAGAGACATTTTTCGTAAAAATCTTTACCTAATGTTAAAACTTGAAAAGTTGTGCAATTGCTCGAAAAGGATTTTCATAAGGAACTTGGGTAATGAAAACGCTGAGAAAATGTAAACATCTATTACTAACACAAAACGAAAAAGAAACCGTTGAGAAAAGATGTTGATCGACTCTTGGAAGATGTTATCTCGTGCCGATATCCATAATGTTGTGCTATTCTATTCGCTGCCATATGCATCCGATCATATCTCTCCGATATTGTTGAACTCATGTTAATCATGAAAACACCGATAATGTGCTTCAGATCGAGTCTTTAAAAGCGAAAATAAACGACACACACGGAAATTTACAATGCAAAACGTCGTTTCATTGGTGTGAAAAGATATTCACAACCATCAACTTAGTTTTCAAAAGAAAATCGCTCAATTGAGTGCAAAATCTTCGATCCTAAAATTGAGCAACTGGATGATCAAAACGTGTCTTTGAAAAGTCAAATCTCAAAATATGAACAAGAACTTTAAAAGTTAAACAGAATATGGTGTCATATTTGATTTACTCAAAAGACTCGAGATGAAGCATCTAATGAACTTGATCACTATCTTGCTCACACTAGAGAAGTCATGAATTTTGCCGGTAATATTCGCTCGAAAATCAAGATCCGATTCACACCATCTCTAAGTTACGGAAATGTTAGGAAAGTATGAACAACTCCCGCCATCGTGATTAAGAGATTAGCACCAACACACTTAGTAATCGTGAACCTAGAATTCCCACCGCCAAATCACAAGTTGCTAATGTGTTTCCCCATCGAAACAGAATAGTTGCATCTTTTCCAAACGTCCGCACTTCACAAACCAGAGCACTCAAACGAAGAATAGGAAGTTGCACCTAAGAAAAGATCAATAAGGAATGCTAAAGTAGAAGAACACCCTAGGACTCAATAAAACTCATGTTACTTCCACTATAGATGTTGCGGTCCGCAAATGTAATAGAAATAGTGATGTAACGAATGCTAAACCGTTAAGTACCTTTGATATTCAAATCGATGCACCTTGTGATATTTGTCAAAAGAGTATGAATTCGATTGTCATGACAAATGTGTTGCTAAAGCTATAATCTCTAGATTACGGAATCCTAAGAATCGGAATACCTCTAGGCCCACTAATCATTCTAAGTCCGTGCTTGGTAAACCACCATCTTTAGATTCTAAGGCAACCATTGCTATCACAAGAGCTCCCGCTCACCTCCTAAGAATGTAGTACCACCTAGTGCTTTCACTAAGACTAAAGCAAAGAGTAGTTATAGATGGCGTAAATGGATATATAACACACTAGGATTTAAATGGATGCCTAAAATTATAAATGTGTGTATGTCAACATATCGCTTCGAACCCTCTCACATTTCGGGTTCCACATCTACTTCTATTCCATCCGTGTCGCCCGTGTGTAATGCAGTGATATGATCATTCTCTGATTGTTGATAGCGGATGTTCCCGACACACATGTGCAACCTCAAACTGTTATCAAACTTTATTGCAAAGTTCATTGGCACCGCCGATTCGAACGATCACTTCGCAGCCCATCATGGGCTACGGAGATTATGTTAATGGGAACATCGAAATCAAGCAGGGTTTACTATGTGGAAGGCCCCGGTCACAACTGCTTTCAAGAGGTCAATTTTGTGATGGAGATTTGGAGGTTGCTTTCGTGGAGAAAACTTGTTTCATTCGTGATCTACAAGGAAACGACCTTATGTCCGCTCGCGTAATTCTAGTCTCTACACTATCTCTATGCAAGACATGGTTGCTTCCTCTCCCATTTGCTTACTTTCAAAGGCAACATCTACAAAATCATGGCTATGGCACCGCTGCTCTCACATTTAAACTTTCAAACCATCACCAACCTTGCTCGACACAAACTAGTCAAGGACTCCCACGATTCCTAGATTCAAAAGATCACCTTGCTCACCGTGAACAAGGGAAAAGCACTCGTGCTCATTTTCCTTCAAAGGTGGAACACGCCTCAAAGATGTGCTTCATCTTCTTCACATGGATTTGTGTGGCCCGCGCGCGGCAAACGATCAATGGCAAACGCTACATCTTAGTAATTGTTGATGACTACTCACGATGGACTTGGGTCTACTTTCTTCGTAGCAAAGACCAAGCTCCACAAATGATCATCACCTTTCTCACAAAGATACAGTGTTCACCCGCAACACCGCCGTAATCATCGTAATGCATAAAGGAACCGAATTTGTTAACAAAACCCTTCGTGAATTTTATGAGAAAGTGGAATTCAAAGATCAAACATCTATTGCACGGACACCGAACAAAACGGAGTTGTTGAAAGACGAAACCGAACGTTAGTGGAAGCCGCAAGAACAATGTTAATCAATGCTAAACTTCCAGACACTTATGGGCGTGTCGATTCATCGCATGCTATACTCAAACCGCTCTATGATCACAAACGCCACAACAAAACACCTTTGAGCTTGTCCACAACTATAAACCGAACCTCAAACACTTTCATGTATTTGGATCCCTTTGCTATCCGAATAATGATCGTGATGATTTTGGAAAGCTCAAAGCAAAAGTCGATATTGAGTCTTTATTGATACCGTGACAATTCTAAAGGTTTCCGAACTGAATCGTCGAACCAAGGAGGTAATGGAAACGATTCATGCTCATTTCGATGAACTCACGGAAATGGCTTCGAGTATAACAAATTAGAACCCGGTCACAACCGCTTAAACTTCCTCAACCCCATCATCACCAAGAAAGCCCTCGCCTAACTCACAACAAATGGAAAGGTTATTTGCTCCTCCTGCTCGTGACGATATTGATGAACGTGCTCTCGTGTATCCGCCGCTCACCGCACAACCCGATAATATTCCTATACCGATACACTGCTACAACAACCATCATGAAGATGCACCTACACCAATTGACTCCAACACAACAGCTTGAACACACCGCTCCAACAATGATGAACCAAATGATGATATTCTCAATGAAGTACCCCACCGCAGATTTTGATCCAAATGCTTCTTCAACCCGCTTGCAAATGAGATCGCCGCACTGATGTTGCGGAATCTTCAACAAACCATTTGAATCCTCGTAATCCGCACAATGTATACCAACATCAACCTCTACACATAGATGGACAAAAGACCATCCTCCGCTAACATTATTGGCAACCCGAATCAACCAACCGTTACGAGACAACGCCTTCACTCGATGGTGAACATTGATTTATGCACTCACCGTCCGCTAATCAACCTAAAACATTAAAGACGCAATGACAAAAGACAACCGGATTGAATCCATGCAGAAGAACTCAACCAATTCAAACGCCTTGAAGTATGGAATCGTTGAAAGACCAACAGGGTCTACGCCATTGGTCTAAAATGGATTTGGAAAACAAATTGATGTCAAGGAATGTCATCCAAACAAGTCACGCCTAGTTGCTAAGGGTTATCGCCGTGAAGAAGGATAGACTTTGAAGAATCTTTTGCTCCGCTGTTCGCCTTGAGGTCGTTCGATATTTCTCGCGTCATGCTCATATGAATATGACGGTTCATCGATGGATGTCAAACGGCGCTTCTCAATGGACAACTTAAAGAAACGGTCTATGTCACCAACCGATGGATTCGTTGATCCCGAGTTCCCAACCATGTTTACAAACCGAACAAAGCTCTTTATGGTCTCAAACAAGCCCCTGCATGGTACGATAAGCTATCATCTTTCCTCATTGCCAATAATTTCACCAAAGGCTCGGTTGACCCAACTCTTTTATACAATATCACGGGCACACATCTTAATTGTTCAAATTTACGGATGACATCATTTTGGGTCAACACATAAAAGTTTTCAATCGCTTTGCAAAACTCATGAAGAAAAATTTTGAAATGTCCATGATGGGTGAACTTACGCTCTTTCTAGGACCGCAAGTTCATCAATCACCCCGTGGTATTTTCTCGAGTCACCCAAATATGCCCTTGAACTGTTAAACAAATTTGGAATGAATACCGTGATACTTATGCCACACCAATGGCTCATACCAAGAAATTAGATGTCGATTTACATGGAAATTGGTCGACCCTACCAAATACCAAGTATTATTGGGTCTCTCATGTATCTAACAAATAGCGCACTGATATTGTCTTTGCCGCTTATCTATGCTCCCGCTATCGTCATGACTCATCGAAACCCACCTCTCGAGGCTAAAAGAATCCTCCGATACATCAAGGGAACCATTAATTGGGATCCGTATCCGGGGATTCGGTTTTGAACTAATAGCTTTTTCAGACGCCGATCACGCAGGATGCTTAGACTCAAGGAAAAGTACTTCAGAGCTCTACAATTTCTGATAAACCGTGTCTTGGCAATCAAAGAAGCAGATTGTACATCGCCGCCATCAACCAAGCGTAATATGTAGCCATGTCCGCGTTTGCTGCTCAAGTCATTTGATGAGAACACAACTCAAAGACTATGGTTATGTATTTGATGTAATCCCGATGTATCATGACAATCGGAGTGCCATTGCAATCTCGCAACTCGCTCAAAGACTCAAATCAAAGCACATCGATCTACGCTATCATTTCATCAAGGACCACGTGAACAGGTACCGCTGAATTATACTTTGTGGTATCAATACCAATTGGCGATCCGCCACCAAAGCCTTGCCTCCCGCTAGGTTTAATGAGTTGGTCCACCGAATTGGTATGAGGTGTTTGACTCAAGAGGAATTGATGACCTCTTAAAACAGCCTTAAAAACCCACAAACACCAAAACATCTTTTGTAAATAAATTTTTCAAAACAAAATACAAAAATATAAAATCCGATAAAACAACAAAAATATTCTTCTAATCTATATTTCTTTCAACATGGCAAGTATATTTTTCCACAACACTTTTATCTTTCAAAATTCAAGATTTTTCCGATCAAGTGTTGAGGGGAGAAAATAATCCATTAACCGCTTCAACAACTGTAGTACTTGCATGTTATCACATCTCGCTTGATTTTTTTACAAATGGTGGTACATTTCGTTCATTGACACCCTGACTTTAATTAATAACCTTTCATTATTTTCTCAAGTCGAGGGGAGTGTCACAAGTTTCTTTCCCAAAATCTTCGCTTGGTAACCAAATGGAAGTTAAAAGGCTTTGTGTGAAAAGGAAAAGGTGGAGGACTATAACTCAAAAACCTTAAAGTTACTTTATACAAAATACTCCACCCACCTCATTTATTTCCATCACATTAATTATTTCACCTAATATCATCTACGGTCCATATTCGCTTTACAAACCGTGCTTTCGATTATCAACTGTAAGTGTTTCGTGTTTGGATCATGTTTCTAAACAATGGTTTTGAATCTCAAGTAAATCCTACGGCTAAAACATGTTCTACGAGTGATTTTGTGTTCTACGCTATGCGTAAGAACACACAATCAATACTTGTGTGTTTGGGTGAAATGATTTGTGTCAAAACGTTTTATTACATCATCGATACCGCTTTAACCATCAAATTCCACCCGTAACCACTAATTGAAGATTTTTGAAAACTAGGTTTATAAGTCGATTTGGGTATTTTCGAATGATAAGTGATTTGATCAAAAGATTGTTGTGTTATACTCTTACGTTGTTGAATTGATGATTTCCATAGTCTATAACCACCTGTAAACACGAATTGGACATCAATTCAAACTAGGGTTTAAAGTTCATAAACTTTGGGTGTTTTTGATTCACCGCATAATAAGTGTTAAAACTTGGTCTACATGTTCTCACAACGCCTATGATATACCGTAAAAGTTTGGTGTTTAATCTATGGTTAGAATCCATACGCCGAGATCTAGGGTTTAGTCTACGCGATGCAATTCTACGCATAACCGTAAACATATGTTAATGCCATGATCTATTGATAAAATGAATGTATGTGTTAATGTTGATGATTTGATGGATTTATTTCGTGCCTTGCTACACGTAATATCTGTAATCAAGGTGGTTACTAATTCACGATAAGGATCACCTTACGCCGTAGCTTGTTATGCGAAGACTTGTCTTACGCGTAGCTTCTACGCATAAGGTTCTACAATGGACCACGCCAGATCCCGTGAAGGATATGCGAACAAGAAACCCACGCTTAAGGTCAACTCTCACGAGTAGCCTTACGCTGTAAGGATAATATATGCTCACGCATAAGCTCCACGCATAATGTCTCTTTTCCCACGCTGTAACATTTCTTACGCCAGAAGATAGATTCTACGCGTAAGTCTACGCCTAAGCATATATCATACCGCTCACGCATAACTTTGCCAAAACTACGCTTAACCCTCGGATTGACCTTCATGATGAATTGTTACTTGTACAAACTTGTAAATAAACTAATCATATCATCACGAATCCAAAATGTCACTAATAAACTTAAATCGCTTGATATGTTGTGAACAATAAGTGATAAAATAAACTTTAAAACTTAAAGTTAACTAACTCACTAAACATTTCACGATAGCATTGAACTATTGAACATACAAGTGACTTAGGACTCAGAATAATCATTATCACTATACATTCAATAACTAGACAATAAGACCTTCGTTGACTAACATTATGTCTTTCGATATGTTGGTTCTTTTGGCTAATGTTATTTCGCATCACGACATGGTCGAACAAATGAATGTGGATGCACCAAGTTCTCTCCATTGTCGATATCTATCCTCATGGCTATCCAATGAAGATTGGAAAGAATAACCTCCGTGTTGACTTTGACACCCTCACTTGCTCAAATCTTCATGTCTTATTGCTATCGATATTCTCGAGACTCATCCGTATCGTAACATGCTTACTCACTCGCAACCATTCCCGAGATCTACATCCAACAGCCTGAACACTATGGAAAGGGTCAAAGGAAGGATCACGCGACGGTGACTCAACCACAAACAAGTCACTATTACACCGCAGACTTAAGGGTCGCTCTCCTTATTCCTCAAGTCAATCCAACCAAACTTTATGCCACACCGTCAAGAGTTAACTCTCCAATTCTTAATCAATATCGGTTATGATGAGGCTACAGGAGTAATCACCAAGCACTCTCATGTAGAGCTTAAGAGTATTCCTCAACCATGGAGAACACTCTACATGATCATCACCAAGTCTGCTTCGGTCGTGATAGCGGCTATGAGCATCCTAAGCTCATAGAACCGCAAATATTTTGGGCATTCGTCAACATGAAACACATCGCTATCAAGCTCGATTTGGGATGACATGATGTCATTTCTCAACAAACTTGGCTCAAAGATTCCCTACATCGATATACTAAACTGTTGATACAGAGAGCACTTGGACTTCATCCCGATATTCCCAAGAGGCTCAATGACCCCGATAATCACGACATGTTGACGGAACCTATTCTCTCTCGTAAATCAAGGAAACGCCCACAAAGAAACAAGGTGTCAGTGTCGCGATTTCTTCTAATCAAGATGTCGAAAGCTCAAACGCATAAGAGATATCCGAAGCAATGACAAGGCAAAGTTGGTCATCTTGATTTAAAAATCTTCCGAACACCGTCAGAGAACTGTAAGAGGAAGTGCAGAAGCACAACAAGTTCTCGTGAGTCAAAGGAAGGTTCCTAAAAGGAAAGCTCCTTCTATAAGGATTGTTCCCGAAGGAAGCCGAACCTATTCCCACACTTGAACCTCAAAGACAACTTAGGGATGAGAGCTCAAGATACCGAGATGATGAAGAGGTTCATTACTCGCAATCGCAACCAAACACCGCCTCAAGGACAAAACCTCCAAGTCCTCCAAATTGCCCAAGAAAAAGGGAAGACTCAAATATTGTACCTTATGATGAGAGCTCAAGAAGAAGAAGAAGAGCAATTGATAAATCATACAGAAAAAGTTTCACAACGTCCGACACATTCAAAAGGTCACCGAATTTGCTAAAGATCAAATGGGTGGCCCCGAGGATCAAGTGGTGTCGCCACCTCTCCGCATCCCGATGCGTTAATCAACCCGATAAGGGATCCGTGCCACCACTCTTCTCGCAACAACAACCGCCGTTGAAGACACTATTGTGTATGATTTTGAGAAACAGAAACCGAGAAAGAAAAGTCTAAGGATGACGAGGATGATTATACAAAGTTTCTTCTAGACACCCAACTCACTCAAAGGAGAAAACCTCGAACTCCTAAGGACATGAAGTCTCCTCATGTCTCCTCATCATCGGACTCTTCATCTCATTCATCACCACCACCATCAACTAAGTCAACCGATCATCATCCAAAT
This sequence comes from Chrysanthemum lavandulifolium, assembly GCA_022545495.1. Lineage (NCBI taxonomy): Eukaryota > Viridiplantae > Streptophyta > Magnoliopsida > Asterales > Asteraceae > Chrysanthemum > Chrysanthemum lavandulifolium. The sequence continues at coordinate 155,993,633 of CM040246.1, forward strand.
CCGTGAAGAAACCACCTAAATCTTGGATTTCTCAACACATGCAAGAATTGTGAAAGTCACAAACAAGTTAGAAAGAAGGACATGCTTCAAAGAAAACTTAATTGGTATGTCGAACAAATGCAAGACTTACATGATGAGAATGACGAGATGCGGAAAGATAGGAAAGCTATTCAGAATTCATGAGAAGTCATCGCTGGGGAACTGAATGAAATGATTGAAGGTTACACTCAAAAGTACCTTCGTGATGTCGCTCCAAAAGTCCAAAAGGAACCGGAGAAGTCGCAAGAGAACAAACCCACAAGTTTCTTCTCGACATCGCCCCTGTGTGACTAGAGAAGTATTTTCCGCATAACTCACCCCTAACATCGCCGAATTGGTTAAACATACAATGGCCAAAGAAGTCGATCTCTCGAACTGAAAGTTAATCGCTAAACTAGTGATGCAAATGTCAAAGAGATCCGAACGCTTACTCGATGAAGCTAAATTTTTCAAATTCTACTTGCTTTTCAACTCGCTCATCATGCAAGGAGTCACCGATCAACCCAAACGACCAAGAGATGACGATGATAAGGATAAGGACTCGCACCTAAACGCCGGGCGGGCCCGTCAATCTACATCTATGCCACCTCCTCCACATCGGACTTCTTCTCAACATAAGTCTCCATCACCCTGGTCTTCATCGATAAACCTCGGACGATTCCGAGTTACCACCCCGACTCATAAAACAGTGACTACTTTGAGTACACGGGTGGTGACGATGAAGAGGTCCTCGAGCCCCAACAACAACCCACCTCACCAAAACAAGTGCAGAACCAAAATCATCATCAAGGCCTTCAAAATGAAGAAGAAAACGACTCAATGACGCCGATCATGGCTTGATGACGATAAACCGCAGAATTTGATTGGTTTGCTACTCTTGTTAACGACACTCCCTACCCAAGAAGGTCAAGAATTGGTAGACGGTAGTACCTTGGAGCATGCAAAATCTTGCAAGAAAGATTCCGTGAAGAAGATGACGAACCGAGTTGAAGCGCATCAAGAATGACGATTCCTTCTTTGAAAAACAAATGGAAAGTGCAATCGAGGTTGAATATCACCTTGAAAACATTGCTCGAGCCATGTCTAACAACATGGATTGGCTCAACCCGTAAGCAAACATCGACTTCACTAAACGGAACAACCCTCCATATTACATCGATCGACCAAACCTCTACCAACAATCGCCAACCAGATGAACCAAGGATTCCTTCGATATTTCTTCAACATGCACTGGAATTTCTTCTCCATGGTGGCGATGGTTCAAGAAAATACGCTACATCATTAACTCTTCCATTCCCAAAGCAGCTACCTACTCAAACCGCATAGCTATCGAGGAACGTGCAAATCACTTGTTTTCGACAAAGTGCAAGCATACGACCAAGATGCATTGTATGGGATTCATCATTGGCCCGAACGTCAAGAATCTACTACGTGTCGCCTCGTTCGTAAGTCTCAACATGAAGTGTATTGCTCAAAGAACATCGTGGCCATCAAACACATTGATCTCAAGTCTAAATGGGACTACACATTCTTGAAGAATATCATAGTCAAACGACAAGATGAACAAGACTATGAATTCTCGAGGTCGACTTTGAGAACTTGTCACCAACGACATCAAGACATGTACCTTGCCAAAGTATGTGGTCGATGAGACAATTCTCGATCGAAATTCAACGTGAATTTATCAAGTCGGCTCTCATCTTCATTAGACGATTGTGATCAAAGAACGGTCAAGATATCCGATGGTCGTTGAATCATATCGTAAACGTAAACTTCACTCCACCACGCCTGATCTTCCCGACATCAACCACCAAACAACTTACGCCATCAAGAAACCTTTCGCATTGTTTACCGCAGTGAACTTCGCAGAACCGCTTAATGGCGGTAGTGAGCTCCATAAATTCGGGATCATACCTTGAAGATGGTTAGGGATGGATTGGCGATGATTGAAGGATATACGCTGAAGGTCGGGAATCCTAAGCTACCGAACTCTCGTGATAGAAGGGATGTGAGAAGGATCATCACCATGATTGATGAACGGTTGTTCGGCGGATCGCCTGACGCTGAGAGCTATGTTGGTGGTAGACCCAGATAAACATCACCGCTTTCAACGCCTGCAGCACTCGGGAACATCACCGCACTTCCCGGTACCCTTGAATTGTTTCCTTCATATGATTTTGGATGAATGATTATATATGTGAATGGCTTGTGCACACATAACAAAGGTACAACCCGTAATTGTCAAGAAAGGACCCCGTGGTACGCCTCGCCACAATCCTTATAAAAGGAGCGAAAGCTTTTATTTTTGAGTAAAACCTATCAAACCTTTCATTTTTCAAGGTTTTGCTCAAAAGACAAGTACTTCCCATATGATTTCAAAACCTCAACCGCTTATATCACTAGTCGAGGGGAGTATTTGATGAAAACTTTGTTCACAAATTGTTCACAAGTGGTCACTCTTCCCGCAACACTCAAAATGGTCATATTTATTCTCAAAATGTTTCAAAAATAACATCTTATATGCCATTTTGAGGGGAGAAAATTATGTGATAAGAAATATGTTGTACAAAATGCAAATGAATCTGTACCTCGACTTAACCTACGAATCGACGGTACTAAACTGTTAGTAACTCGAAAAGACTTGTCCCGGACGGGTAATAATTTCAAGCTAGTTCGCTAGTGATGTAAACGTGTCTCGCAAAGGACTTGTCCGAGTAGAAAGTACCATTCGAGAAACTTTTGATAGACATGAACTCGACGGGTTTGACAACCTTCCAAGGTTTGTCTACACCTTCAAGGTAGTTATTAGAGCTAGTTGTCACCTAAAAGTCGACAATGTATCTCTTTAACTATTCAACGAACCGTGTCTCATGGAGATTGTCTATCTTTAGTGGATCAATTCAAAAGTGCGCTTTTTCCTCACCGCATTTAACCATTAAAACTATTAAGCACATGTGAGGGGAGTATTTATGCAAAACTTATCTCTCACCGTGGTTCAAACATGTTTTCATTTACAAACCCTTTGAGAGATATTTTAACTTACAAAGGGTTATAATGGCAAACATAGGTTAGTCATGGAGTTATAAGGTGACTAAGGTTAGGAATAACTGTCCTATGATCCGCCAGAGTCGAGGGATCACCCAAGGACACTACCATTAGTTAGTGTTAGAAGTCCTTAGGAATGATTATAAAAGGAGAAATGAGAATCGAGAAAGAAGGAGTTGAAGAATCAAAAGAAATGTAAAGTAAAGGGTGAAAAGAAATAGCCTCCGATTATTCAACTTAGGCGCATAATCGGTTCAATTCATATACTACCGTTGTCACTTAGTGACACCGGTATTGAAGATTAAAAGTCGCCATGGACCCAAAGGACGCATGCACTAAACCTTCTTAGCCACTCAAGTTTCTCTCAACAAACTTGTTTCATTCTCACAGGAACCCTACATAATCTATTGGCTTTCTTAGAGATCGCCGGTATTGAAGAAGGAGACCTCTCCCTAGTCTCCGCCAGAAAACCAAAACGCACTATTGAGTCTAGAGCCACGAGATTCATCAAAAGATCTCTTAGGAACACTTGACATTTAATCACTTGTTGATCAACAAATAAGATCTTCAAGATTCAAGGGTTCATATCGAGTCCTTCATGCATCTTAGCAACTGTCGAGAACATTTATGAGAGGTTCACATCCGTGATCCTCGCGATTGAATGGAAACTCCCGCCAGGTCAACATCAAACAAATACCGACAAAGAAGTCACTTCGTAACTCCCCGGATTACGCGGAGTGTGTCTCAAACGGTCTACAACAGAGGTGATGCTTCGTGTACCTCAATGACTCATCCGAATCAGATGTATTTCGCACATCGCGTTATCTCACTTGTGGGACTCCAGCTCAGAACGGCCTTTGTAAGAATTAGAGTTGTGTTTTCACACTATGTCATAACACTCTCAAGTTCAAACTTGTAAGTGCCGGAAACCGCTTATTACTAACCGCTTGCAATGTTTTCTTCTTATGGAAGCTCCGAGCGGGATGATCGTGTCGATTCTTCTCATGCTCACGCCAACATCATCACTAATGGAAGTTCTATTCAAAAGCAACACAACCGCCGTAATGATTCTTCATCAAACCAAAGAATCTACAAAGTTAAAGACTTAAAGAACTTCATCAAGATTGATTTCCAACGCCAAAGAGCGTGTGAGCATGTTGAAGAATGACGGAGACACCGGAGCAACAAGGCACTGAGGCGCATCGATGCGCATAACAACATACTATCACTTTCACCACAAAGAACAATGATCAAAGAACAAAGTTAATGATGACGCCAAAGCATAACTGCTCAAAGATAACGATCTCTACACCGGGAGATTGTTCGAATCAAGACAATTCCTCTCACAAGAAAGAAGAATGTCGAAGACGCCACACTACTATTACATCAACGCTTTCACCGCTTACATTCATATATACTGAGGGGAGATTGTTGGAATCACTCCTAAACAAGATTTCAAGTATTTATATTTCATATGTAATAGGTAGCTTTATTATGGCCTTTATGTTTGTTTAAGGTCCAAATTATGTAGAAGGCCCATGTCGAGGCCCAAGCCCAATAAGGAATAGGGAAGGAGAGGAGTGTTGCCCTAGCTCCTTGCCTATATAACTATTGTAAACCCTCATTTGAGGGTTGGTTGTTCAAGTTATTCTTCATTCACTCACTTTCATAACCGCTTCATATATATCATATGTGTGTGTGTGTTTGATACTTGTTCATCCGCCTTCATCTCTTCTCTTATAAGCTTGTGTTGTAAAACTAGTGACCTATCGATTCATACTAGATCGAAGGTAATCAAAACAAAGACAATTGAAGTTTTTATCATGTTAATTTTATTATTTCATGCGACACAAATATTCGATTATATCAAGCATGTTAGTCGATTAAAGGTTTATGAATCCATTCGAATAAAAGAGAGGTAATCAAAGGAAAGTTAAACAAGGAGGAAAGGTTACCCTTGTAGCGTGATGACAAGCAAAGGACACGAAAGCAGATGGAGAATGGGTCGAAAATATACCACTACCGAAACATCTACTCCACCCTCGAACCAAAAGACACCCCCACGATCACGATTTCCAGCCACACCCACGATTACGAGTTACCCACGAATCACGTACAAGCCTCCTGTTGGCCTCCTTTTGATCGACAGAAAAGATGATGCAGAAGAAAAGGTGGTTGTCAATGGTCTCCTTTGTGTGCTAGGATTTTGGCATTGTTATTTGAATTGGTAAAGGATGGAATTTACAATTGACGTGGTAATGAGATTAATATGGGAACAATGAGGGAATAATGGGGCGTTAATTATGGGAGAGTATAAATGGGAATCATGGAAATTTTGGGGAGCGTTTATTTGGCCGTATAAGGGGAGAAAAAAATGGGACCAAATCAATCTTCCATAATTATCAATGTTTTAATTATAAATTTAGCTTAAATACCTTTTATAACTTTTACATGTATTTTAGTCCATATATCTTGTAATGTGATATTTATTTTGTAGACATAAGTGAAAACAATTTTTATTATCTCGTACCATTTGGTAATTACACGTATATAAATCAAATGTAAAACGTATTTAACGAGTTGGACATATTTTGCGCATTTCCCAATTATTATGCTGAGTGGTAAAATGGTCTTTTAACACGTTTTAGATTTTTAGGGTTTTACAGGTTGTATGTTGTTGATGCGGAAATTTGATTTCAAAACTTAAAAACCTCAATATCTTCCTTCCGGAGCGGTTTTAGGCCTCGAAGTTTGACCCAAATGGACCTTATTATGTTTGGCATGTCTTTCTCCTCGTTCTCACGGTCGTTTTGATGGGTAGAATGCTGAAAACGAAGTTACGATTCAAAAGTTATGGCTGTTTAAAGTTTTGTCAGGAAAAGTCAACAAAACGCAATGAAGAAATGTAGTCAAAATGCGATGAAAAAGTTTAGTCAAAATGCAATGAAGAAATTGAGTCAAAACGCAATGAGGAACTTTAGTCAAAATGCAGTACTTCAAAACGCAGGACCAAATTGCAGTATCTTGAGTCAAATCGGAGGACTTCAAAACGCAACCTTGATCAAATCGCAGGACCAAATCGAAGTCTTGAGCGAAACGCAAGACTAAGCAAAACGCAAACCTCAAAACGCAGACCTCAAATCGCAGCCTTGAGCAAAACGCAGAGATCACAAAACGCAGTCTTGGTCAAATCGCAGGGCTTCAAAACGCAGAAAAGGCAAAACGCAAGATCAAATCGCAGGACACAAATCGCAGTGCTAAAAGACAAAACGCAATGTCACTTTCGTGCAAGTACGCAAGTCACTTTCACACTGTTTTGTCTTTATATCCCTTTGTAGCTAAAACCAAAACGCAATTCTGTCTTTAGCTCAAAACGCAACGCATTTTAACACATCAAACCTCAAAACTCAGCCAAGAACTCCTCAAAACTCAACCAAGAACATGTCAAACCGCAACCTAGAACAAAACTATAACTCACGAATATCACCCAAACTATCAAATAAGTTAACGAAATAGGCTAACAAAGCACTAATCTAAGCCACTACAACAAACCTAACCATGAAAGCACAAACATATAACGAATCTAACCACAAACAAGATCAAACCATGATGATTTCTACTAATACCATACGAACCAAACTAAAAAACACAAAACAAATCTAAAAATCCGAGCACCCACAACCTAAATGATAAAACCATGGCTCTTGATACCAATTGTAAGTTACTAATAAACATAAACATGAATGGTTCTTGTGGTTTGGCCGTTTGGTATAGAGAAAGAAAGAGAGAAATGAGAGAGTTTCTAGAGAGAAAGTAATGAGGTTAGATTATGAATTCCAACCCTCTCCTTGGTGGGAAGAGGGTATTTATAGTTATATTAATAAACGCCTTACTAGGTCAGTGAGAGCGGGTCGACAAGGGTAAAGACCAACCGACTCGACGGTGATACTTTAACTTAACTTATACTAACAAGAATACGACCTAACTAGTGATAGATAATACTCGGGGTGACCGCGGGGTGACCGAATCTTTAATATGGATTTTTCGTAATCCTAACAATCACAATCTATCCCTCTTCATGATATATACAGAAAATATACTCACATATCACAAACGTGTTCATCTCATAAGCTTTTCTTACTTTTATAGGTATTATACTTATTAATATTCTTATTGTGTCTTTTATTCTTTAACTTCACATCTGGACCAGTTTCATACGAATTTAATGACCCATCAAAAGAACTCCAATAATTCTGAGAAAATTCCCAGGTGTTCTCATATTATGTTCAAAATTTTTTACAGATTTTATTTCAAATCCTAAGTATGGTTTAAAAACTCATATTTCCAGGTCTGTTCAGAAAGTGCACAGAAGGTATACCCCAAAAGTTTACGTTTATTTGACCTACTTTAACACTTTGGAAAAATCCCTAAAAATTTCAAAAAGTCACAAATATCTTAAGCATCAATCCTATATAAGGAGAGCCCTCAACTCCCTTTTGTTTGAAAATGAAAAATCAAAAATGACAACTGATATTAAGTGCTCATAAATCAGCCTTGACTCATGATTTCATAAAATTCAAAAACACGACCTAAACAACTCAAAATTCATCCAAACCAATTTGAGAACTTAACTAAGACATAAAACAAGTTAAAAAAATCCAGACTCAAACACTTATGAAACTTATTTTATAGTCACACCAAATCGACCTACAAGGCTGTCCATTTCCAGAATCCTTTTTAAGCCATTATATGTAGCATGTTTAACACTTATTTAACCCAATTAATATACCCATACACCTACATAGTTTTAACACTAGACTCGACCTTAAACTTATCATGTATAGGGTTTCCATTGTTATTATCATACGACACACCCATTTTGTTATTATTCCCATACACGACACAACCTGTTTATACTCAATTGATTAAACCACACAATCAAGCAATAACGAAACATACCCAAGACATAAGATCACGATCAATACCTTTTTATACTACACGTTTTACTCTTGTGTTTTAATGAACGATTTGCATGTATATTTCCAGCTCTATATTCGACCCATAATGACACACACAAAACATTAATTTCGCCTCATGAATATCACCTTCAAACAAGCCTTCCTTATGACATAAAGACACACGACCTCTTTAATTTTTCATAGGTTTATGTGGAAAACTAGAAGGGGGGGTTGAATAGTTTTGCCAATTAAAACTTGTTTTAAACTATTTTAGATCGACTTATGTCAATCTATTTGATGTGTGTTGGATGTTGATAAACAAACATGTAAAAGTATGTAATGAAAAGATAAGAGTAAGAAGCACAAAACCACAACGCGAGTATTTATAGTGGTTCGCCAAGGACACCTTCCTTGCCCTACTCCACCCCCGAGTCACCTACTCGAGAGTTCGTTATCACTACACGACACCAACTCCTTATGGTGGAGAAACCTTCACAACGCTGTTTACTCTTTTTCCCCGCACTAGGCTAACCACCGGGTTCTTTCACACCAAGGTGAACCACACGCACTACAACGTCCGCTTACCCTTTATGCGGTACTAGGCTAGATACCGAGTTCTATTACAATGGAGGAACTACTACCCAACACTACACCAACGACTAATCCCAAAGGAGACCAACTCTTATTACAACATCATCAAGGATATCAATATCCTTGGATCTAATACTAATCTATCTTGTACATCAAACACACCATATCGAATGTACATCTAAGGCACCTTCACTAATGCCTTTAAATAGATCTTCAAGACACCCTTCACTAATGTCTTGTGACTGACTTCTAGGAACCCTTCACTAATGCCTATAATACTGGACGATCGACACCTTTCACTAATGTCTTCGTGTTGACACTTGAGACATCTTTCACTAATGTCTTCAACACTACACTTCTTAGAAGAAAGAAAAGAATCATCAACAAGAAGACTTCAGTAGCCTTGATGATGAGGAAGTATGGCAACTTATGGACTTGAGCTTGCTTGACTTCAAAGGTGGTGATCTCGCCTTTAAGAGGAACCTAGAGAATCACACAAACACAAAACTACAAACATAGATCACTTGGATCTGGGGTTAGAGAGTTTTTAACTCGTGGAGAAAGTATGTTAGAAAGGGTGAGAAACAATGAAGAAATGGCTCACTATTTATAGAGGAAAATGTTCATCGCTCCTCGGATCCCACTGATCCTTCCATAAGGGATCCGCCTAGCGTAAGCTAGGATCCGTGGACGCCCTCTTTACCCATGGGTATTTTGGTTATGGGTCATGGGTTGATCCATGGGTCTTTAACTATATACAATGTATCTTTAGAGTGCAATGCACCTAGTCACATGGGTATGGGTCAATACCATGGGTTATGGATATTATCCATATATGATATAAGCATGATGTCATGCAATGGGTTATGGGTCAAGCTCCATAGTTCATGGACTTTGGGTTGTACCCAACTATATTCAATGTGTTTGGTCAATGGGTTGTGATACCTAAGTTTCTACCCATTTATATTACCCAATATACTACATACTAGTTATGCGTATATTTAACCCAAATATGTAAACACTAGTTGTTGTACATATGTAATGCTAAATCATAAAATCACTTATACTTGTTTTAGTGTTTTATGTGAAAACGTAAGTGTGTTAGAAACTATTAGTTCAAACTAATTGCGATTTTGTTTGTTTCGTTAAATGATTTTACGCTTGTTATCGACAAAACATTGAAGATCGTGAAATATAAATAAACGCTTTACGGCTTATTTGTATTAACAATCTCCCTTTTGTTGATAACAAAACATAAAATTATTTAAAGGAAAAGCTAAAATTGTGTTGGAATCACTCCTAAACTAGATTTCAAGTGTTAGTAATTAATATGTAATAGTTAGCTTAATATGGCTTTTATGTTAGTAATCATGCCAAGGCTTATGTAGAAAGCCCATGAGCCTTGGCCCAAGCCCATAAAGGAAAGGAAGGAACTTGCATGTTGCCCTAGTTCCTTCCTATAAATACGCTTGTAAACCCTCACTGAGGGTTGGTTGTTCAATTTCATACATTCACTTTACGCATAACCTTTCTTAGTATCATACGTGTGTGTGTTTGTTATTGTTCATCCGATCACTTCTCTTCTATTTCTTATATTGATGCTTGTGTTATAAATATGGGAACCTAACAAAGGTATCAATCGCCAAATAGTTGGGTGAAAAGGTTTTTTTTTTTTTGAAGTTTTTGGTTTTACGCAGAACACGGTTTACAAACTTTTCACGCTTAAAAAACTCATTTTTACACTTTTCAATCCAAGATTCTTGTACTTTCAAAGTTTTTAGGTGTTAAAATTTCGCTTTTAAGCAAAAGTTTCAAACTTTACGTAATTCTTCGCTTTTAAGCTTGGTTTCATACGTGGGTTTATTTCACGCATAAGGTGTTTAGAAGTTTTGGATCATCAAGTTTCACACTTTTGTGTTATTTTGGTGATATTGAAGTCGTTTCATCACGTAAACTGGTTTAGAATCACTTTGGGCTAAGAACTGCTTTGGTTACATTTTACGCAGAATAAAACCCTAGTCTTACGCGTAAGACTTCCTTGGTTTGATCTTCATTTTCAGAGTTTACTCAAGTTTTCTTGCTTGGATAAGCCCGAAAACACTTCGACTTTGGATATCGCTTTACACCGTGATAGTGTAAAGGATTTTGGGCAAAACCCTAATTTTACGCATAAGCTTAAACTTACGCGTAGAACTCTTTACGCCTAAGATTTTTCTTACGCCTAAGCCTTGTCTTACGATAAGCTAATCCCACGATAAGTTTTCTACGCCTAACTTTCGCTTTACGATAATCTTAGTGTTTCTCAATTCTTACGCGTAAGCTAATCCTACGCCAGAATATCACTTTTACGCCGTAAGTTTGGTGTTTTACGCATAAGCATTACTTTGCCTTAACGTGTTTTCTACGCCTAAGGATACTTCATCAACAACGTTTCATTCGACTACAAAGATCCATTTAACAACACAAGTTTTCAACATGTCTCAACCACCATACTCTAACTACTTTCCTTACACGTATAATCAACAACAACAACAACAACTAAGTCCACAACATCAACAATTCAATCAACAACAACAAATTTATCAACAACAATTCAACCAACAACATTATCCACAACAAGGAGCAATTCCACCTCAAATGGTTCAACCACCACCTAGTCTTCAAGTACAACCTTACACAAACGCTACAATCAACATCCATCCAGAATACTATGAAGGAACCGACTTGGTTTGCAAAGATGTGTGAAGCTTTAAGTAGCCAACAATCCATTCATGAGGCAGATCACTTGATAGACCTCCAATGCTCACTCCCGAAACTATGATCAATGGGTGATTAGGTTCTTTAGGTTTTGTGATCTAAAGAAGCCACATGGAAAGTTCTTAAAGAAGGTCATCTTGAAGGTCCATTTCGATGCCTATTCTCGTTACACCGGAGATCCAAATGCTATTCCACCAAGAGATGATCTCACAAACATTGCAACTGTCACGACCTTTCCGGTGATGAACTTCTACACTTCGGTCGATGAGCTAGCAATGCAATATATCCTTTTAGGATTACCCAACCCAATCCTTCAAGTGTTGATGCTCAAAAGATCGCTAAGAAAATGTGGGAACATATTCATCTTCTTATGGAAGGCACTAAACTTAATCAAGAAGATATGGAATCCAAAATTTACTTGGCTTATGAACACTTCATGATTGAACCCGAGAGACATTAGAGTCATATCATCATCGATTCTCGACATCATCAATGACTTGGACAAACACAACATCATCATGCCAAGAATTGTCATTAACACTAAGTTCCTAAGTAGTCTTGGTCTTGAGGGAAAATATGTCATTTTCATCCGCTGCTTAAGAATCTTCATCATGCTACTTACGGATTGTTGTACGACTATTTGAAGCCCCACCAAAAAGAAGTTGACAAAGAAAGGACTATCCGTGGACTCCCGCCCCACCGTCACTTCCGGACAATCAACAACTTGCTTTGTGGGCTCAAACTAGTTATCCTCCTCAACCCACTCTCAACCCGCTCCCTCAACCAACTCGCAACAATTACACCATATGATCCGTCACAAAGAACAATCTCAACAAACTCAATTGGTTCCATACAACAACAACAATGATCAAGCACTTTACACAAGTCAGTCATGTGAACAATGAAGCTAATGAGGACTCAAGCTTTCGATGCATTGCAACAAGGATTTGTTATGATTGCTAAAGCCTTCGGCCGGTATACAAACAAATCCAACAATCGATTCGCTCCTCATCAAACACAAGGAATCAGTCATGTGAACAATGGACGTGTTGAAGTTCGTAATCGTGGTTATGGTCGTCGATGGGAGGAGGTCAAGGGTTTAATGCTATGGGAAGGAATAACATGGGTGCTCCAACAACAGAGAGCTCAAGTGGTTGAACAGGGAATGCTCATAATGGGATGAATGGTCTTCGCCGCTACAACCTGTAATGAGAAGGGTCACCGCTAATGCATGCCCAAAGCCGAGGACTAGAGGCAATGCTTATCACAAGGAGGCTTTACTTTTGGCTCTTAAGGATGAAGTCGGTGGAACCTCACAAACAAAGAACAGAGCTTTATGGCGTATGCGCACTCGATGATGATATGGAGGACTTGCAAGCTAATGCAAAGCAGTGATGTTGATGGCACAAATGCAAGCTCTCCACATGAGTGACACAGCCCAAGTAGATGACACCGATGGCTTGTCTCGTGTACCCGAACAAACCATATTCATCATCGATCTAATATCTCACCAACATCCGAATCCGACGAGGCTCGAATGTTCAACATGAGCCGCCCACATCTCATTCTAACGATTTCAACTAGACCCCGTAGTTACATTTGACGATCAAGATGACCTTATGGTTACCTTTGATACTCAAATTGACTCCGTGGTTATACTTGAGGATCCGAATAGTGATCATGTTGTGACTCACGCTGAACACGCCGAACCTTTGCCTAATCCGATATTGACCTCTTACTTAAAGATTATCAATCCCAAATGGATGAATGTCGCTCATTAAATCAAGAATTACACAAGAAATGCATCGTTAACTGTGGATATTGAATGCTTAAACGGCAACTCAATTTTTTCAAAACTCAAGAAAACGTGAAAAGGTTTTGAAGTCGCTTTTGCTAAATCACACCAAAACGAAAAATCTTTAGAACGACAGATTCGTGATCTAGCCGCATCGAAGAATGCTTTGTTGTCTCAAATAGAACAACCGAAACATGAACATACAAAACAACTTAACGCCTTACTTTGAAACTCAAAAGCCAAGGTCGAGTTGTTAACTTGTCAAAACAGTTCTCAGATACAAAAAGCATTCAACGAAACGAATAGATGACCATCTTGAAGAAATTGTCGGCTTACAAAACAAACTCAAAGAGTTTCAAATGTTGTTTACAAACATGGTGAGTCAATCACAACTATTCAAAAGTTTACTTTAAAACCCAATCCAAATGGATATGGACCGAATCTTGCCGACATAAACCAAAGCTTTCAACCAAAGCATTCAAACCAAATCTCAAGTTTCCAAAGGTAATACAAAATTGATGACTCATATGAGTGTTGTTGAATATCATCGTCAAGAGGAATTAGATGCGTAAGACGAGAGTCGATCAAAATTAGAAAATGTTGTTTATAACAAACCATTTAACTATTCAAAAGCCGCACTTTCACACACCAAAGGATTCTTCTAACACACCTAGGATTATCACAAATACGTCTCGAGTCTTCTAATGTTGCTCCCCAACCAAATTATGCACAAATTTATGGTCCTTTACCTTCACTCGAAGTAAATTAAAACCGAAAATCGCCAAATTCTTAGATATTTTGACATTTTTACTTCGACCTCAAACTTTTAGAACGTGAGATTGAATTTCATTCAAATAAAAGTTGAACATTTTCAATCGCCTCAGCGCGAGAACAAAGAGATATTTTTCGAAAAGAATTTTACCCCATGTTAAAAATTTGAAAAATTGTGCATTGTATTGGGAAAGGGAATTTCATAAGGAACTTGATTGATGAAAATCGCTTTCGAGAAAATGTAAACATCTATTTCTAATACAAAACGAAAAGAAAATGTTACGAAAAGATGTTGATCGACTCTTGGAAGATGTTATCTATGCCGATATCCATAATGTTGTGTTATTGCATTCTTTGTCATATGCATTTGATTATATCTCCGTTGACATCGTTGATTCTGTTGAAATTGTTGAGAATATCGACATCGTGTCACAAATCAAGTTTTTAAACGATGAAAATGAACGCTTATTAAACGAACTTTCAAACGCAAAACGCCGCCTTCAATGGTGTCAAAAGATTGTCATAATCGTGAACTCGCTTTGCAAAACAAGATCAACCAGCTTGCATACCAAAACTCTTTGTCCTAAACTTGAGCAACTGGATGACCAAAATGTGTCTTTGAAGTGTCAAATCTCAAAATATGAACAAGAAATTTCAAAAGTGAAAAGGAATATAGCGCCATATTTGATTTACTCAAAAGACTCGCGCTAAAGCGCCACAAGATGTTGATAATCATCCGCATATACCAAAGATGTTTTACGACGAAAAGGACTCACTGCTCGAAAATCTAGATTTGTTACACAAAATCCATGATCTTAAGGCGAGTTGGTGCTATTTAAGCAAGATAAGGATAGTAACACAACTCAGAATCGCACCAAAACAGATTCAAAATGACTCTAGAACATCTAATGACAAAACACAAGAAACTAACGTGCTTCCTCATCGAAACAGAATAGTTGCCTCTTTCCCAACGTCCGCACTTCACAAACCTAGGAGCAATACAAGGAAGAATAGGAAGTTGCACCTAAGAAAAGAACAATAAAGAATGTCAAGTAGAAGAACACCCTAGGACTTTGAATAAGACCCAAGTTGCACCCACTTTAGATATCAAGCGTCCCGACAAATGTAATGGAAAAAGTGTTGTAACGAATGTCGAACCTTTAAGTACTTTTGATATTAAGTCCAAGCTTCTTGTGTTATTTGTCGAAAAGTATGCTTTCGATTGTCATGATAAATGTGTTGCTAAAGCTATCTTGTCTCGCTTACGGAATCCTAAGAAACGGAATACCTCTAGGCCCACTAATGCTTCTAAGTCCGTGCTTGGTAAACCGCCTCTTTAGATTCTAAGAAACGCATTGATGTCCCTCGTAGTTCCAAGATCACCTCCAAGGAATGTAGTACCACCTAGTGCATTCACTAAGACTAAAGCAAAGACTAGTTGGAGATGGCGAAATGGATACATAATACACTAGGATTTAAATGGATGCCTAAAATCATTGATGTGTGTATTTCGACTATAATCGCTTCGAACCCTCTAACTCTTCGGTTCCACATCTACTTCTATTCCATCCGTGTCGCTCTGTGTAATGCAGTGATACAGATCATCCTTTGATTGTTGATAGCGGATGTTCCCGACACATGACAGTAAATCTCAAATGTTATCAAACTTTATTGCAAAGTTCATTGGCACCGCCGATTCGGAATGATCACTTCAGAACTATCATGGGCTACGGAGATTACATCAATGGAAACATCGAAATTAGCAGTGGTTTATTATGTGGAAGGCCTCGGTCACAATCTTTTCTCAAGAGGTCAATTCGTGATGGAGATTTGGAAGTTGCTTTTCGGGAGAAAACTTGTTTCATTCGTGATCTACAAGGAAACGATCTTATGTCCGCACTCACAATTCAAGTCTCTACACTATCTCCATGCAAGACATGATTGCTTCATCTCCCATCCGCTCACTTTCAAAGGCAACATCAACAAAATCTTGGCTATGGCACCGCTGCTCTCACATTTAAACTTTCAAACCATAACCAACCTTGCTCGATACAAACTTGTTGAAGGTCTCCGAGATTCCGATATTCTAAAGATCACCTATGCTCGCCAGTGAACAAGGGAAAAGCACTCGTGCTCACTTTCCTTCAAAGATGGAACACAACCTCAAAGATGTGCTTCATCTTCTTCACATGGATTTGTGTGGCCCGATGCGCAGCAAACGATTAATGGCAAACGCTACATCTTGGTAATTGTCGATGACTACTCAAGATGGACTTGGGTCTACTTTCTTCAAGTAAAGATCAAGCTCCACAGATGATCATCACCTTTCTCACGAAAATTCAAGTTCACTCCGAACACAATGACAAATCGTAATGCATAAAGGAACCGAATTTGTGAATCAAACTCTTCGTGCATTTTATGAGAAAGTGGAATTGAGCATCAAACATCTATTGCACGACACCGTAACAAAACGGAGTTGTTGAAAGACGAAACCGCACGTTAGTGGAAGTCGCAAGAACGATGTTAATTAATGCTAAACTTCCGGATTACTTATGGGTCAAGCCGTGTCAACCGCATGCTACACTCGTAATCGCTCAATGATTACCAAGCGCCACAACAAAACACCTTATGAGCTTATCCACAACCATAAACCAAACCTAAAACACTTTCATGTATTTGGATCCCTTTGTTATCCGAATAATGATCGTGATGACTTTGGTAAGCTCAAAGCCAAAGTCGACATTGAGTCTTTATAGGATATTGTGAAAATTCTAAGGGTTTCCTGATCCGAATCGTCAGACAAAGCAAGTTATGGAAACGATTCATGCAAATTTCGATGAGCTTACGTAAATGGCTTCGAGCATAACAACTTGGAACCCGTCACAACCGCTTAAACTTCCCCAAACCCCATCATCACCGAATCAAGCCCCAACTTACTCACAACAAATGGAAAAGCTATTTGCTCCTCTGCTTAGTGATGATATTGATGAACGTGCTCGTGTGTACCCAATGTTTCACCGCTCAACCCGATCATATTCCAATACCGACACACTGCTACAACAACTATCAAAGAAGCACCACCATTGACTCTACAACAACAGCTTGAACAAACTGCTCCAACGACGCCGAACCAAATTGATGATGTTCTAAACAATGAAGTACCCCACCGCAGATTTTGATCCAAATGCTTCTTTAATCCGCTTGCTAATGAAACTCACGCACCGATGTTGCGGAATCATCTACAAGCCATTTGAATCCTCCAAATCGCACAATGTATACCAACATCAACCTCTACACATCGTTGGACAAAAGACCATCCTCTTGAGAATATTATTGGTAACCCGAATCAACCAACAGAATTAGACAACGCCTTCACACGATGGTGAACATTGCATTTATGCACTCACCGCCCGCCAATCAACCTAAAACATTAAAGACGCAATGACCAAAGACAACTGGATTGAATCCATGCAGAAGAACTCAATCGCTTTAAACGCCTTGAAGTATGGAATCGTTGAAAGACCAACAGGGTCTACGCCATTGGTCTCAAATGGATTTGGAAAACAAATTGATGTCAAGGAACGAATCGTAAATAAGTCACGCCCGTGGCTAAGGGTTATAGATGTGAAGAGGTATTGATTTTGAAGAATCATTCGCCCGGTTGCTCGCCTTGAGGTCGCTCGATATTTCGCGCGTCATGCTCATATGAATATAACGGTCTTTCGATGGACGCCAAAACCGCTCGAATGGTCAACTAAAAGAAACAATCTATGTCACCACCCGTAAGGATTCGCTGATCCGTAGTTCCCAACCACGCCTACAAACCGAACAAAGCTCAGACGGTCTCAAACAAGCTCCAAGGGCGTGGTACGATAAGTTATCATCCTTCCTCATTGCCAATAAATTCACCAAAGGTTCGGTCGATCCTACACTTTTCATACAATATCACGGGCTCACATCTTAATCGCTCAAATCTATGTGGATGACATCATTTTGGGTCAACACATTTAAAATACTCAAATGCTTTTGCAAAACTAATGACAAAACATTTTGAAATGTCAATGATGGGTGAACTCACATTCTTTCTCGTAATGCAAGTTCATCAATCACCCCGTGGTATTTTCTTGAGTCACCCAAATATGCCCTTGAACTTTAACAAATTTGGAATGCAAACTCGTGACTCCTATGCCACACCAATGGCTCATACCAAGAAGCTAGACGCCGATTTACATGGGAAATTGGTGGACCCTACCAAATACCGTAGTATCATTGGGTCTCTCATGTATCTAACAACCAGCGTGCTTGATATTGTGTTTGCCAGATATCTTTGCTCCTGCTATCACCAAGACCAATCGAAACTCACCTCTCGAGGCTAAAAGAATCCTCCGATACATCAAGGGAACCATTAACTTGGGGATCCGTATCCGGCGGATTCTCGGTTTTGAACTAATAGCTTTTTCGACGCCGATCACGCAGGATGCTTAGACTCACGGAAAAGTACTTCAGAGCATTACAATTTCTTGGTGATAAACCGTGTCATGGCAATCAAGAAGCAGGATTGTACGTCACCGTCCTCAACCGTAGCGTAATATGTAGCCATGTCGGCGTGTTGTGCTCAAGTCATTTGGATGCGAACACAACTCAAAGACTATGGTTACGATTTGACAAAATCCCGATGTATCGCGACAATCGGCGTGCTATTGCAATCTCGCAACTCGCTCAACATTCCAAATCAAAGCACATCGATCTTCGATATCATTTCATCAAGGAGCACGTGGAAAAGGGTACTATTGAATTATACTTTGTGGTACCGAATACCAATTGGCGATCTCCTCACCAAAGCCTTGGCTCCTGCTAGGTTTAATGAGTTGGTCCACCGGATTGGTATGCGGTGTTTGACTTTCGAGGAACCGGATGAACTGCTCAAACATTCTTAAAATCACCAAACACCAAAACCTCTTTTGTAAATATTTTTCAAAACAAAATACAAAAATATAAAATCGATAAAATTCAAAATATTCTTCTATCTATATTTCTTTTAACATGGCAAGTACAAATCTTCCACAACACTCTAATCTTTCAAACTTCAAGATTTTTCTCGATCAAGTGTTGAGGGGAGAAAGCAAATATTTTTCGGTTTCATAAAACCTTGTACTTGCATGTTACCTCATCCCGGTTGTTTCTTTAATAATGATGGTCACATTTCTGGTTTACTGACACTCCTAGGACTAAAATTTATAAAATTTTATTATTTCTTAAGTCGAGGGGGAGTGTCGTCATGTTTCTTTCCAAATATATCTCGTTTGGTAACCAAAATGGAAGTTATGGGCGTTGGATGCAAATGTTTAAGGTGGAGGGACTAAATGTGTCAAATACTCAAAGTATTTTTTAATAAAACTTCTCAAAATGCATTAAGTTCACCACATTTAATATCCACCAACCTCATCCTACGCCTAACATACAACTGCAAACCGTGTTTTTGATCATCATTTTGTAAGTGTTTTTATGTTTTTAACATGATTATAAACAAAGGTTTTGAATCGCTTTGAAAACCAACGGTTAGATTTTAACCTAGAAATGATTTTTTGTTCTACGCATAAGCGTATGAACACCTAATCAAGTGTGAGTGTTTTTTGGTTAAAATGGTAGTGTCAAAACGTTTATTTAATCACTTTGAATCCATTTCTATCATTTATACTCACCCAGAAACACGAATTTAATGACTTTTGAAAATTAGGGTTTATGCGTGAATTGGGTATTTTCAAATGTGAATGTTTCTGGTTAAAAAGATAGTTAAGTGATATTGTTTACATGATGAATTAACCAAATCTAGGGCTAGAACTTACCCAGAAACACTAATTGCGTTCAAATTGAAAGTTAGGGTTTATGTTCTTAGCATTTGGGTATTTTTGATCCACTTAGGTTTTGATGTTAAAACTTGCATAAAACTACTCACTAGCCTTCTTAGACTTACCAGAAAAAGTTTGGTGTGATTCCTATGGTTAGAACTCTTACACGTAGGAATTGAACTCTAGGGTTTATGTCTACGCGTAAATGATCTTCTACGTATAACTGCTTTAATGTGTATCCATGTTTAGAACCGATAATGATTGAATGTATGTGTTAATATTGGTGTTATGATGAATCTATTTCGTGTTTCTACGCAGAATTATTCGTAATCAAGGTTACTTGAACATCTACGATAAGGATCACCTTACGCGAAATGTTATGCGAAGAGAAATCTTACGCGAACCTTTACGCGTAAGGTTCTACAATGGGGACTACGCGTATCCCGTGAAGGATATGCGTAAACAAGAACTCCCACGCATAAGGTTCACTTCACGAGTAAGCCTTACGCTGCAGGTTCCTTATACGCCACGCTGTAAGCTTTACGCCTAAGGCCCTCTTTTCCCACGCTGTAATATTTCACGCGAAGTCAAGAACCCACGATAAGCTTACGCCACGCCGTATAACCACTCCCTGCTTACGCATAAGCTTGAAAAATCTACGCCTAAGCTTAGTTTTAACCTTAATTATGAATTGTTACGCGTGCAAACTTGTAAATAAATAAATCATAACGCCACGAAACCAAAATGTCACTAATAAGCTTGAATGTTTAATAAGTTGTGAAAAATAAAACATAGACTTTAAAATTTAAAGTAAATCAACTCACGAAACTTATCACGACGTCTTTGGACTATTGGACTAACAAGGGACATTGGACTCGTAACAATCATCGACATATCACATTCAATAAATAGACAATAAAATCAACTATTGACTAACGTAATGTCTTTCGATATGTTGGTTCTTTTGGCTAAATATCTTCCAGATCACGACATGGACGCTCAAATGCATAATGTGGAAGCACCAAACGTTCTCACTATTGAAGATATCTTCCCTCATGGTTATCCAATGAAGATCGGAAAGAATAACCTCAAAGTTGATTTTGATAGCTTCTATTGTTCTGAATCTTCGTGTCAAATAGCGGTGGATATTCTAAAGACTCACCCCTATCAGAACATGCTCACCAACTCGCTATAAAGGCCGAGATCTACATTCACCAATTTGCATACAATGCGAAAGATCAAAGGTCAAAATGTCGTGACGGTGACGCCAACCACAAACAAGTCACCATCACACCAAAGAGATTTGAGGGCTATTCTTCTTGTTCCCGCCATCGAACCCATCAATACAATGCCACTCCAATCAAGATGTCGTTCTCAAGTTCATGGTCGACATCGGCTATGATGAAGCTATCGGGTTATCACAAAGCACTCATCCGCTGATCTAAAGAACATACCCCACCTTGGAGAACCTCTACATCATGATTGCAAAATCCGCTTCGACGTGATAGTGGTCATGAGCATCCCAAGCTCATGGAACTATAGATATTTTGGGCATTGGTCAACATGAAACACATTGAAGTCGAAGCTCGATATGGGACGACATGATGACTTACCTTAAAAGCTTGGCACCAAAATCCCGTGATATCGATACACCAAACTGTTGATCCAGAGCTCTAGGTATAATCTCGATATTCCTCGAGACTCGATGACCCCAAACAACACTCCGCTGTATGAGCCCACACTCACCGCCGATTTAAGGACTCGACAACAAAGAAACAAGGTGCGTGTTGCGATCATCTTCTTTCGATGACATCAAACAATTGTATTCGCACAAAAGATATCCGTAGCAATGATGAAGGCAAAGTAGGTTTCCTTGATGAAAAATCCTCCGTACACCTACTAGGAAAACCAGAGAGAGGCAGTAGAAGTATTACAAGCATCGAGAGTCGAGGAAGTTTCCAAGAGATCACATACTCAAAAGGAAAATTCCATCTAAAGAAGCCATCCCAATTCCCAAGCCCGAACCGCAACAAAAGCTAATGGATGAAAGTTCGAGGATATCGAATCGACGAAGAGGTCATCTACTCAAACTCCAACCGATGACACTCAAACAAGAGCAAAACCTCCCACCCAAAAGCTAATAAAGGAAAAGGGAAAACTCCAAAGGCTTGAGCATGAAAAGGAAAGCTCAAGAAGAACCACTTGATGAAGACAGAGTATAGGAAACAATTGAAGAACCTCGACTCAAACATCTTGCCAAAGAGTTCGAATCGCAACAAACTCGTGGCCCCGAGGGTCAAGTGGTGGTGCACAATCTACACCAGCTCGATGCGGTTAATCAACCCAATAAGGGAACTGGTACCACCACCCACGAACAACAACAAAGGCAGATTGAGGATTCTATCAATTATGACTTTGAGGATCCAGAAAGAGAGAAGTCTGAGAAGATTTCTAATGAAGATGCTGCTACTAATGAAGCTCAAGCTAAAGCAGATGAAGAAGCCAAGATCAAGGCTGAAGAATTGGCTAAGTCTGGACAAGATGACGAAGTTGATTATGATGATTTTCTTCTTGATAGCCCAACTCGCTCCAAGGAAGAAACTTCTGAGCCACCAAAAGTCCCTGAGTCTCCTCATGTATCATCGCCATCGACTCGCCTTCTCACTCTTCACTTCCACCATCCAAAGGCACAACCGATCCACATCTAAACTGTGAAGAAACCAACCGACTCTTGGATATCCCGAGCTAAAACCAAGATTGTCAAAGATGTCAAGGTGTCGTGAAGAAAGACGAGACCAACAAAAAGTTGAATCAACTAGCTGACAAGATCAATCTTCTACATGACGAGATAGACAAGATGTCAAGTGAAAGGGAGTATATCCGTAAGTTTATGCAATGTGATGTCCAAGGGAACCGAACGAGATGATTAAGGATATACTCACAAGTTCCTTCTCGACACGCCTCGGCGTGACAAGGAGATGTTCACCGATGCTCTATCTAAATCTCATGAAATTGGTCAAGCAAACAATGCAATCCACCCCGTAACAATGACGATCAATCCAATTGAGCTCGCAGTTCTCTCGATGCGAGTTGATTTCAAGTCGGTGCTACAATTGTCTCAACGATCCGCAACTTTCACCTCGATGAAAGTAAACTATTTGAGGCATTACCGAATATCAACTCAAGACTTCATGCAAGGAGCAAGTCGAAGGCCTAAGCGCCCAAGAGACGATGATGATAAGGATAATGACAAAGATACAGAGCCTAAACGTCCAAGAAAACGGTGAATCATCATCCTCCATGCCACCACCACCCCAAAGGACTCCAACCGACACACGATCCTCCACATTTTTTTGCCGATAAACCTCAGACTCGAGTTACCACCTCCACAGAGAAAACCGTGATCATTTCAATACACCGGTGGTGACGATGAGGAAGTCCCCGAGCCCCAACAACAACCCACCTCTCCCGATACAACAAAGAAACCAAAGATCCTCATCTAGGCCAAAGAAGAAGAAGAAGAAGACTAAGGTCGATGTCATCTCATGGCTAGACAAAGATAACACCGAATATGACCGGTTTTCCACACTTGTTGATGCTACTCCTCCCCACCAAGGTCAAGATATGGTAGAAGGTCGAACATTGGAGCATGCTAAATTTCTTCAAGAAAAGTTTCGGGTGAAGAAGATGACCAAGTCAGAGTTAAAACGCATCAAGAATGAAGCTTTTCAATTGCTCAAAGACAGCTCGGAAAGTGCTATCGAAGTTGAATACCATCTTGAAAACATAGCACGAGCCATGTCTAACAACATTGATTGGCTCAACCCTGAAGCAAACATTGACTTCACCAGAAAAGACAAGGCTCCATATTACACCGACTGGACCAGACCTCTCCCAACGATTGGCCAACCATATCAACCATAGATTCCATTTCGCTACTTCTTCAACAAAGACCTGGAATTTCTTCTACATGGTAGCGATCTATCAAAGAAATACGCTACATCATCGACACTTCCGCTCCCAAACCATATATTCCAACCGCATAGCCATCGAAGAAAAGGCTTCACATGTTTGCTAACAAAGGTGGAGAAGTATGACATTGATGCGATGTATGGATTCACCATTGGCCCGAATGTCAATAATATTCTACAAAAGTCGCTGTGTTCAAATGTCTACACATGAAGTGTTTAGTGATAAAGGGATCATTGTCATACATGTAACTCTTTTCGCCTAAATGGGACTATACATTTCTCAAGACAATCGTGGTCAAGAGACAAGACGAAGAGGACTATGTTTTCGTGAAGCGGACTTTCGAATTTGTCTCAACGACATTGAAGATCCAGATCTTGCCAAGGTATAGGGAAGAATGAGACATGTCTTGACCGAAATCCAACGTGAATACATCAAACCGTGCTCATCTTCATCAAGTATAGTGATCCGTGAACGTGTAGAAGACTTGCAACTTTCCATGGAATCGTATCGTATACGTGTCAACCTCACTGCACCTCGCCTAGACCTTCCCGACATCAACCACCTTCCTCAATACACTCTTATCAAGAAACCTTTGGCGTAGTCTACCGAATGAACTACACCGCAATCGCTTGATGGCGTGTAACGAGCTTCATAAGTTTGGGGATCATACATCAAGAAAGTCGTGATGGGTTAGCTTATCGGTTAAAGGAGATACATGAAGGCATTGGGTCAAGAAGAGATGTAATTCAAGGAGAAAAGGGATGTTAAGAGGATCATCACCGCATCGATGAAAGGTTGTTCGTAGGGACCGCCTCGTAACTTTGGAGAGCTTCAGAGGTGGTCGCCCCAGATTTCTCTCACAGCTATCAACGCCCAGCTCGCATTCCCGAGTTATTGCCGGACTACCCGAATCTCCTGGTACCCTTAAACTGTTTCATTTTCAATATTGATTTGGATGTGTGATTATTTTATGACTATGGCTTGTGCACACATAACAAAGGTACAACCCGTTCTTGTAATGAAAGGACCCCGTGGTACGCTTCTGCCATAATCCTTATAAAAGGAGCGAAAGCTTTTACTTTTGAGTAAAACCTATCAAAACTTTCACTTTTCAAAGTTTTGCTCAAAAGGACACGTACTTCCCTTATGATTTTCAAAACCTCAAAAGTTTATATCACTTGTCGAGGGGAGTATTTGATTAAAACTTTGTTCAAAAATTGTTCTTCGTGATAATCTTCCCACAAAACTCGAAATGGTCATATTCGATATCAAATTTCGTCAAAAATAACATTTATATGCCATTTTTGAGGGGGAGAAAAATTATGTGATAAGAAATATGTTGTGAATTGCTATTGAATCTTTGTGTGAACAGACTTCAACCCATGAATTGATGGGATCTGAACAGTCATACATTGAAAAGATTTATCTTCCAAGACTTATCCAAGTAAAGTGTACCTATTAGAGAAGCTCTTGATAGACATGAACTTTGACGGGTTTGACAACCTTTCGAGGTTTGTCCACACCTTCAAGGTAGTTATTAGAGCTAGTTGTCACCTAAAAGCTGACAATGTAACTCTTTAACTGTAACACCCCCAAATTTGGTTTAGCGGAAGCATACGTGTTATTTGGGAACGTTACGAAATTGGTGAATCATAACACAAGTAATACAGAACGGAATACATACTCCGTTTAGTTTCATAAAATATTTTGAAACAATATCTTACAACATTGTTTAGATGAACGGGCATATCCCATAATTTTTGTGGTCCCAATAAAACATCTTTTATGTGTAAAACACTCTTTTAGAAATTCCTACGACCATTTATCCGCCTCTTGCCTTGCATCCATCTTCACAACTAAGCACCGAGAAAATATGTTAAAAAGGTCACCTAAACGGTGAGTTCATAGGTTTAGATTGAAATAGTAAGTTTGGACCATAAGAAGACATATAATCATTATCAAGAATATAATGATATATGGATGAAAGTCTATTACGTTAGCTCTAAGTTCATGCAACCGATACTACAACAGTCAGATGCAAGAAGATATCATACAATATAGGGCCCATAGCGAGTGTTTTATCCTCAACACTTTGCCCGACATGGTATACGTTTCGCCTTGACCTAAGCATGGCCAACCGAACGGAGGAGTCACCCTCAATAGATCTATTTATAACATTCGCGTTTCCCAATGTGGTGAACCGTCAAGTCTAAACAGACTTAAAACAGCTCAGACACAAATGCAATGAAGATCAGAGAATACAGGGGATTCCCGGGTCGTTAAGTCCCACGGAGACTCAATGGTGTGTACAACACTAATTCAGACGGTAGAATGATCACTAATGATAGTGATCAGAAAGGATAGGATTAGAATATTACACTACTAAAAAAGGTAATAAATAAAAGCGACTTAAATGCAAATTAAGAAAATTAAAAAGATAAAAGATATTAAATAAACGCTATCACTATATTTACAATGATGAACGTTTATGATTTATAAAACAAAATAACTTAAATAAACTATTTTAACTAAAACATAAATTTAAATTACCTAAAAACGTTACTTAAAACTAAAACGAGCGTTATTTACAAAAATAGCGCTGGAGCGCAAGATAAAACGTAAATTTTAAGAAATAAAAGGCCTACGAATGTAAAACTAATTTTCTTACGTACTATATGATAAAAGAAAATTTTAGGAAAAAGCCGGGTATTTTTTCGACTTTTAAATTATTTATTATAATTTAAAAACTAATTTAATCTAATCTAATTATTAAAAATACTAAATGATTTTAGAAAAATCTGAAAATTTCTCAGAAAATACTTTGAGTTATACTGGATTTAAGAAAAATAAAAAAGTAGGACACTACTATACAAAATAAGCAACTAAAAAGCAAAAATAAGCTATAAGCTAGAAACTGTATTGGTACTTTAAATATTAAAGGGTGCAAGAAATGACTAATCAAAGTCCCTAGGGCAGTTGGTTAATGAGGTGTTGTGTGTTTGAGCAAGAGGTCAGGGGGTCGAATCCCACCCCTGCACCTTTTTGCAAACCATTTTTTTTTTTCAAATTTTCTTTTGAAACTTAATAATAAGATGAAAATGAGAACTTTTGTGAAGACACTTTTATCAAAACTTGAATAAGCGCTTTACAACCGCTTATTCACAACAGATTAGTGACAAAGTGGCTTAAAACAAACACCCTTTCGCTGAGCATAAAAGGCAACAAGATAAGCTACTTTGAAAGACAATGAGTTAAGCAAATATCCCGGGATCATTAATAAGCTAAGAGTGACAGAGAATAAGCAACAAAAAGGGAGCATAAGCGCTTTGATGATAAGCTAAACTTAAAAGAAACTTATGCTAAAAGGAAAATGGCATAAAATGGAATTGATAAGCTATTCTAAGGAACTAAATAAGCACTAATAAGCAAACTAACTTAACCTATGGGACTAATAAGCACTAAAGGGTCCTAAATAAGCTAATGGGAAACACTAAATAAGCTAAACAAATGAAAATGTGCAACAAGCACAAAGACAAAGGTCAAGTGGTTTTGGGGCTTGTTTTGAGCTTAATTTTAAGCTCTAAATCTAATCCTAATCCTACAAGGAGTATTAAACATGCAACTAGGGCTGGTGAACTACCTAAAAATCTATTTGGGATGCTAAGAAAAGCTTAAGGTAGCTTATAAATAAGCTATGAACTAGCTTCTAAGGTACTGCAGAAACAGTGAAGGAAAAGTGGTTTTGACAGATTTTTAGAGCAAGATTTAACTAAGTAAAATGATCTTAAGTGACAAATAAGCCAAACAAATGTTGAGATGGGTATGTGAAAATATAAGGAAAGTGATTTGGAAAGAGTTTTGACTTAAAAATAAGCTAGAAAAGGAAGAAACAAAGCAATTTAGGTCATTGCTTTTGTAATGAGGATGTAACATGTTATATGATTTTTTTTTTTTTTCAAAACACTTGCAAACTTGTATCTAGCATAAACTCAACTTAAAAACTGATTTAGACCTAAGACCACTTTGACTTTGAGAGTCAAAGTGGGTAAAAAACTTGTTTTAGACCTCAAATAAGCTTAAACCCAAACACCCCTTAATGGGTGTATTAACTTTGAAAACTGAATTTTTGAATACTAAACTTGGGTTTTCCTTTTGTAATAACTACTTTAGAAACTTGGATAGTAACTTAAAAGCAAATAAGGACAAGTAAGGAGTAAATAAGCACTAAAGTGCTTATTTGCTTAAATAAGCAAAAAATGAAAGATGAAGAAGAAAAGAAATTTTCATTAACTTGAAAAGTAAATTACAATACTGAAAAAGAAACTAAAACTTTTAAAAGAAAACTAAATCCTAATAATCCTAATGCCAAACTTGGCTACAAGAAGCTAATATTTATACTAGGTCTTCTGCTTCAACTTGGACTTGAGCTTTATGTTTCTTTGCTGAGAGGAATGAGTGAAATGGGCATCCTTGTGCTTCTTTTGCTATCATCTCAGCCATTGGTTAGGCTTGGGCACCACTCAAACACATCTAGGCCGTCCATCTTGATGTCCAATGAGGGGTTGAGTGAAGAGGTAAAAGTAGCATTAAATGCATTTTGTATTGTGGTGGAGGAGGGGGGAACAAGGATGGTGATAGGTTGAGGAGGGGGGTGGATTTGTTGAGTGAGCAGGGAAGCAAAGAGAGTTCGGGCGCCAAGTGGGTTTGGGATTGACCAAGGTCATTTGACCAAGGTAGTGTATTAATAAAATGGGGTTCAAATTGGGATGACAGGGGCCACAATGGGAAGACAGCCAAAAGGGTGTTATAAGGCTAAATGACAAGGGACCTTTGTGTAAATTTCTGGATTTGAGGGACCTTAAATGCCAATTCTGAAAAGTTGCTTCAAGGGTTGAAAGTGACAACCTCAAAAAGTATAAGGACCAATTTTTCCATTTTGCAATTTTCCAGGGGCCATTTCTGCCAAATTTCAAACTTGAAGGACCAATTTGTAATTTTCTCAAACTTTTCAAATTTTTCACCAAAGGACTAAATTTGACAAGTTTTGATTTTAAAAGGACCTTTGGTGACTTTTCTTTTGAAATTATGTACCAGGGACTGTTTTTGACAAATTTTGAAACTTGGGGGACTAAAACTGCCAATTTTGCAAATTTAATACGTTTTTCATCTGATTTTGATATTTTTGTATTTAAAACACATAAAACACTGATTTGTGATATTTTGATCATTTTGATGTGTTTCGAGTGTTTTCGATGATTTTGCGCTTTATATTGTACAAAATGATGAGTATTTAGAGACTCATCAATCCCCACATCGAGATATTGCTAGTCCCTAGCAATGATTTGAGAAAACATAATGGATTTTAAACTCTTTACCAAAAGCCATTACTCGAGTAGCCAAATGTTTCAGCTCAAGTAAGAACCATGGTACACCGATAACCATGTGATTTTGAGCAAACCACAAGTCAGAACGGATTTGATGTGTCTTTACCGTAAGCCGCACTTTCCGGACTAGCCAACTCTTAGATAAATTATCGTAATTATCTTTGGTGAGTGAATACCAATTATGGTTTTTCCATCGCCTTTACCACAAGCCATAATCTTAAGGGCTAGCCAACTCTTCACTTTTTAGGATATGGTGAGTGAGAACCATACAATTTTGGGCAAATTGCAAGCCATATAAACGGATTTGAGATATCTTTACCAAGAGCCGCTTGCTCTCGGATTAGCTAATCCTTTTGTCTTACGTACATGGCGGATCGATAACTAAATGAGAAAGTGTAAACACTTACTCCAAAAAAATTTTGGCCAAAACGGGAATTGGGTAGATAATATATGAAATTGTGAGAATTCCCCACACTTAGAAATGAATATTGCCCTCAATATTCAAAGTACCGCGTTATGCCAAACAAAGAACGAAAAGGGAAATACTACGCCATTATTTAGAAAGTTTTTTTTTTTTTTTTTTTTTTTAAATATATATATATAACCATCACCCCACACTTAGGTGGTAGAAAGGGGTAAGAAGATGTAAATATGGGTAAAAACCCATATGGTGCGTACATCGTTTTTGGTTACCGAGTCGCTAGCTTGACTCGAATTCCCGAATTCATTGGTTCATGGGAAGCAAGTGGAAGATACAATTCCATCGGACTTTCATTCAAGATGTTCGATAAACATTCGCACGTGAAAGTTCCACACCGATGAGATATATAGAACAGAGACCGCACCCGCCTCACGATGGTAAATGAAAATGCCGGGTCAAAGATAGTGTCCTCACTCCCAAGGAGTGAAGAAGGGAGGAAGTCACCGAGTAAGTGAAGAAAAGAAGGAAGATCATGATAACAATCATAACTAGATCTTCTTCCTGGATTAAGTGCTCTTGCACTTATTTGGATTTTATCGGTTGAGCTCTTAGGGTTGGAAGGCATCTCGGTAGGGAGGGTGGAAAGATTTGTCATAACTATGCAAATTGAGATTCTCTCCCGATCATGATCTTTGCCATCCGAGCAATCATACTCCAATGGAGATATGATATGAGAAAGTTCACCGCGAACTCCTCATGAAGAATATACGGAGGTGGGACATGTGCGGTACTCGGGGCTATAAATATGCACCTCGTCCATTATAATCTCCGTGTCGACTCATCACTATCAAAGATTGGATTAATCAATTTAGAGTAAATTCAATTCGAATAAGGGATTAGTGATAGTCGATCAACTGCTGTGGAAACAACATGGTCAACATCCTCTAAGTTGACGATCTCGAATGCGGAAGTAATGCATCAATAAATTCTATGTCTTTAGAATATAAAGAATCGCATCACTATAATCACAAAAATCGAGAAAGTCTCAACAAGATCATTTGTAAGAGGAGAAAACACATCACACTCTTTGTCAAGAATTCCCTCGGACTCACTGATCGGATAAGGTCCTCAACACTAGACGATTCCATTTCCTCGAATAGTGCAAGAGGCTCGCCCCCATTATGAGAGAGTCTTGGAAGCAATAATAGGTAAGATAGGTGTGATAGCAATAGACCGAGGGAGTTGAGAAATGATATCGCTCAATTGAGTAACACTCTCCTCGTCACAATCATGGTATTCCTCATTTGAATACTATCCTCATCATCATCGCCATCATATCTGATTCGATATTCATCTCAAAGCTTACACAACATTCTTTTCATTTGTAGCTTCTTTCAATGCGATTTCTTCGTAACTTTGCGGAAGATTACACTCGTAATCATTGAGATGATGTGAAGG
Organism: Chrysanthemum lavandulifolium; assembly: GCA_022545495.1. Lineage (NCBI taxonomy): Eukaryota > Viridiplantae > Streptophyta > Magnoliopsida > Asterales > Asteraceae > Chrysanthemum > Chrysanthemum lavandulifolium. Next base: position 156,024,673 of record CM040246.1, read on the forward strand.
CTCGAAGTCCGATGACCGATGGGATATCATGGGGTTGGAAATTGTCAAACCGGAGAATTGGAATTTTGAAAATTTTGATTCACCTACCGACATTCAAAAGTCGCATGAGGATCCCCGCAATTCTCACAACAGAGATAATTGGGAAAATAACTTCACCAAAGTTCGATTGTAACATGGTTCCGCTCATAGACAAGCGGAACCCGTGGTGGACAATCAAAACCGTAATAAGAATCATTCCCACAAAACTCGCATGAGTAGGATTCAGATTAATGTGGAGGTAGGTAGGAAAAATCGGTGTTTCATTATTTGAAATGGGGTCGATTATCGACAAACTTGTCTCCAAACCCACATTGGTACATCGCCGACAATTTCCACCATTAAATGGACCTCCACACTGTGAACATGTCAAATACCATGACATAGAGAATTAAACAGATAAGAGGGATAAGAGATGAAGAATTAAACAGATTAGAGGGTAAGAAATGGAGAATTAAACAGGTTTGAGGATAGAGAAATGTAGAATTAAACAGATTAGAGGATAAAAGATGGATATTTTTGATTTTGAAAACTTTACAAAAAAATTTTTTACAAAAGATGGGTATGTGCAAGAATGGATCCAAAAGGCTAAACACACGCTAAAGCCTCCCGCAATGCGCCTAAAATTTTGATCCACAGAACCGTCAAGTCTAAACAGACTTAAAACAAATTTCGCATAAGCGCAAATGCAATGAAGATCGAGAATATAATGGATTCCTGTCGTTAAGTCCCACTTGAGACTCAATGGTGTGTACAACACTAATTCAGACGGTAGAATGATCACTAATGATAGTGATCGAAGGATAGGATTAGAATATTACACTACCGAAAAGGTAATAAATAAAAGCGACTTAAATGCAAATTAAGAAAATTAAAAAGATAAAAGATATTAAATAAACGCTATCACTATATTTACAATGATGAACGTTTATGATTTATAAAACAAAATAACTTAAATAAACTATTTTAACTAAAACATAAATTTAAATTACCTAAAAACGTTACTTAAAACTAAAACGAGCGTTATTTACAAAAATAGCGCTGGAGCGCAAGATAAAACGTAAATTTTAAGAAATAAAAGGCCTACGAATGTAAAACTAATTTTCACGTACTATATGATAAAAGAAAATTTTAGGAAAAGTCGGGTATTTTTTTCGACTTTTAAATTATTTATTATAATTTAAAACTAATTTAATCTAATCTAATTATTAAAAATACTAAATGATTTTAGAAAAATCTGAAAATTTCTCAGAAAATACTTTGAGTTATACTGGATTTAAGAAAAATAAAAAAGTAGGACACTACTATACAAAATAAGCAACTAAAAAGCAAAAATAAGCTATAAGCTAGAAACTGTATTGGTACTTTAAATATTAAAGGGTGCAAGAAATGACTAATCAAAGTCCCTAGGCGCTTGGTTAATGAGGTGTTGTGTGTTTGAGCAAGAGGTCGTGGGTCGAATCCCACCCCGCACCTTTTGCAAACCATTTTTTTTTTTTTCAAATTTTCTTTTGAAACTTAATAATAAGATGAAAATGAGAACTTTTGTGAAGACACTTTTATCAAAACTTGAATAAGCGCTTTACAACCGCTTATTCACAACAATTAGTGACAAAGGGCTTAAAACAAACACCCTTTCGCTTTGAGCATAAAAGGCAACAAGATAAGCTACTTTGAAAGACAATGAGTTAAGCAAATATCCTGGGATCATTAATAAGCTAAGAGTGACAGAGAATAAGCAACAAAAAAGGGGAGCATAAGCAGTTTTGATGATAAGCTAAACTTAAAAGAAACTTATGCTAAAAGGAAAATGGCATAAAATGGAATTGATAAGCTATTCTAAGGAACTAAATAAGCACTAATAAGCAAACTAACTTAACCTATGGGACTAATAAGCACTAAAGGGTCCTAAATAAGCTAATGGGAAACACTAAATAAGCTAAACAAATGAAATGTGCAATTGCTACAAGACAAAGGGTCAAGTGGTTTTGGGTTTGTTTTGAGCTTAATTTTAAGCTCTAAATCTAATCCTAATCCTACAAGGAGTATTAAACATGCAACTAGGGCTGGTGAACTACCTAAAATCTATTTGGGATGCTAAGAAAAGCTTAAGATAGCTTATAAATAAGCTATGAACTAGCTTCTAAGGCACCGCAGAAACAAAGGAAGGAAAAGTGGTTTTGATGATTTTTAGAGCAAGATTTAACTAAGTAAAATGATCTTAAGTGACAAATAAGCCAAACAAATGTTGAGATGGGTATGTGAAAATATAAGGAAAGTGATTTGGAAAGAGTTTTGACTTAAAAATAAGCTAGAAAGAAGGTGTTGAAACAAAGAAATTTAGGTCATTGCTTATGATAAGAGATGTAACATGTTATATGATTTTTTTTTTTTTGTTTTCAAAACACTTGCAAACTTGTATCTAGCATAAACTCAACTTAAAAACTGATTTAGATTTAAGACCACTTTGACTTTGAGAGTCAAAGTGGGTAAAAAAAACTTGTTTTAGACCTCAAATAAGTTTAAACCCAAACACCCCTTAATGGGTGTATTAACTTTGAAAACCGAATTTTGAATACTAAACTGGGTTTTTCTTTGTAATAACTACTTTAGAAACTTGGATAGTAACTTAAAAGCAAATAAGGACAAGTAAGGAGTAAATAAGCACTAAAGTGCTTATTTGCTTAAATAAGCAAAAAATGAAAGACAGTGAAGAAAAGAAATTTTCATTAACTTGAAAAGTAAATTACAATACTGAAAAAAGAAACTAAAACTTTTAAAAGAAAACTAAATCCTAATAATCCTAATGCCAAACTTGGCTACAAGAAGCTAATATTTATACTAGGTCTTCTGCTTCAACTTGGACTTGAGCTTTATGTTTCTTTGCTGAGAGGAATGAGTGAAATGGGCATCCTTGTGCTTCTTTTGCTATCATCTCAGCCATTGGTTAGGCTTGGGCACCACTCAAACACATCTAGGCCGTCCATCTTGATGTCCAATGAGGGGTTGAGTGAAGAGGTAAAAGTAGCATTAAATGCATTTTGTATTGTGGTGGAGGAGGGGGGAACAAGGATGGTGATAGGTTGAGGAGGGGGGTGGATTTGTTGAGTGAGCAGGGGAAGCAGGTGAGAGTTTGGGCGCCAAGTGGGTTTGGGATGACCAAGGTTGACTGACCAGGGTAGTGTATTAATAAAATGGGGGGTTCAAATTGGGATGTGGCAGGGGTCACAATGGGGAAGACAGGCCAAAAAGGGTGTTATAAGGGTAAATGACAAGGACCTTAATGTAAATTTCGGATTTGAGGACCTTAAATGCCAATTTGAAAAGTTGCTTCAAGGGTTGAAAGTGACAACCTCAAAAAGTATAAGGACCAATTTTGCCATTTTGCAATTTTCCAGGGCCATTTCGCCAAATTTCAAACTTGAAGGACCAATTTGTAATTTTCTCAAACTTTTCAAATTTTTCACCAAAGGACTAAATTTGACAAGTTTTGATTTTAAAAGGACCTTTGGTGACTTTTCTTTTGAAATTATGTACTGTGGACTGATTTTGACAAATTTTGAAACTGGGGACTAAACCGCCAATTTTGCAAATTTGATACGTTTTTCATCCGATTTTGATATTTTTGTATTTAAAACACATAAAACACTTGATTTGTGATATTTTGATCATTTTGATGTGTTTCGAGTGTTTTCGATGATTTTGCGGTTTATATTATACAAAATGATGAGTATTTAGAGACTCATCAAGAACCCCTTTTTTTCATGTAGATCACATTTTACCGCTTGTTTCGTAGTAACATTCTTGCACTCGCTCAATTGTGGTAAGGCTTTTACCCTAGACATTAATTCAATAGGTAACGCGATGAAAGGAAAGAATGACGAAAATGAGTTTAGTTTTATAACTTTATTTCCTGGTATACATTACACGCTTTACTTTGTTGACTCGCTTATCCACCCACGAATACTCAAAATACTCATGGGCCGTGGTCCGTATTGTTTGTATTACGGTACTGGATTGGGCTTAAGCCCGAAGTGGAAACTATATGGGAAAAGTTGTGGCCCAAGTCAAACAAACTTATTCTCATGGGAAAATCCATGGGTCGGGCCCATCGTGGCAAGAAGCATTGTACGTGTTTATTATGGTTAAAATTTCCTAAGTAGGTTCTTTATATGTTTTGGAGGATATGATATACTCAACGAAATGCTAGAACAAAGGGTCTTTAACACGGAATTTCGACGAGACTATTTTGACTTCAAGTTACAACTCGACTTTAGTATGACTTAGGCTTGTGAAGTAGAGACTTTTTGCCAAGAAATTAGACTTACAAGACCCATGTTTACTTATCAAAATTGTTTTTCGAAAAGTATGATTGTACCAAGTTGTGAGACACCAATCGTCACTATATGATGAGTGAAGTTTGCTTTGATTTTTACAGGCTCGCGACAGCCATACGGTTTTCCTAGCACGAGCTATAGAGTTGCAACACAAACAAAATAGATACATGATGGATACTCCAGATCACCCTTGTGATTTTGTGTAACTCAACAGGTAGTAAACACCCTTTGTGGGTGTTTACCCCTTACGACTCGCAGCAGAACTATACATACTACTAGCACTCATAAGGTCCTTTTTGTCGAGCTTAGTGACCACGTATGGTTTGAAGAAAACAACTACGGTTTATTCCGGTTAGGGTCTTGACTCCTAACGAAACCAACTCACCCATTTTCCTTTACATTATAAATCTATCCTTAAGTCTAAATGTGGCAAGCCAAGACTAGTCTAAGATTTACAAGTTAGTACCTCTTGTCGAGTCACTGTGGTACAACCATAGCGAGATCTTTGACTTCTGATGAGGATTAAACACGACTTACATGAGGGTGACTAAATTCTTAGACACCAAACGCTGTGGTTACTTAAGATCTACCCTCATGTTAATAATTTATTATAACAAAAAATGGTTTCTTTAACACAAGACTTATATTAACAAAATATGAACATCATGAGTGTCGATCGGTAAATCCCACGAGTAGCAATGCGGGTTCACAATGAATGGACAATTTAGCACTAAGGATAACGACAAGTACACAACCGATTGCCACAAGGTAACTTGTTACAAGATACTCGACTTAACATTACTTACGCAAGTTTGTTGAAAAAAAATAAACCCAGTGTCACATCCAACATCCAATTTCCAGATTCAATACAATGTTTACTAGTAGACTTTACCAATTCTTAACTTTCAAAATCCTTGGTTCATACTTTTCGACCGAAACAATTCCAACCAAGACAACCATACTTTCATAACAACATCGACAACTCTTGATTAAACAAGTCATGAATTTTTACAAAGTAGAGTTAAGACAAAGGCTTACAATTAGGTATGATGACGATGAAGTCGAGGCCAACCCGAGCACCTATCTCCACCAAAATCCCAATGGTCTTAATCAAAAGAGCACCTATCTCCACCAAAATCCCAATGATGAAGTCGAGGCCAACCCGAGTAAGATCCTTCAATATTCTTAAACTTCTATCTATTGTGGTGAGATTGGAGGTGTGATACCTCTTGGGGTTGTCTCGACAGGAATAAAAGAGAAGAACCCAAGTAATTTTCGATTCACTCTCTCCTCTTGGGTATTTGGATTGAAGCCAAATTAAGTTAACTTCCAAATCCTAGCATATCTTGGACCTAGGCTCAAGGTAGATACAATCGAAGATATGTTTTTCTTGGATGATTTTATCTTGATTCTCCTTGGCTTATTCGAATCATAACCGCGATCAAAAAGGAGATTTGAAGGACAAAACTTACTTGGTTTTGGGTAAGATAGAGAAAGATATGATGGGATAACATGTTGGGTTTTCCTCTTGGAAGATTCGATCTAGGTGAGCGCAGTGTCTAGCGATAGAGGAGGTTGAAGATGAAGATTTGCTATCTTCATTTCTCTGCCTTTGTACTTGTCGATGTGGGAAAGAGGACAAAGAGTGCATCTCAAAACTTATTTAATGTTTTCACTTATATCAAATGTGTAAGTATATATGTATTATACTTATTGTGTTATTTGTGAATATGTATGTATAAGTTTTACACTTATGATTTATTTGTGTACATGTATGTACTTGTGTTACACTTACCTATTAATTGCGCTTTGAGTCTTATAGAGGTTTTTGTTTTGAGTGCAAGTGTATTAATTATTTTGCGTCCCGTGATATTAAATTGTAATCAAACATCGTTGTTTGATAACTTTTATAACGTAGTATCCTATAGTTACGTGTCGGATATATTTATTATTTTGTAATATCCCATTACGACGCTTGTCATTTGTTTTATCAAGCCCTTATCATAGTGTTTCAGACGCGTGCATAAAGGTTTGTCATCGGGTAAACGAGATAACCTCTCGCCTTAAAGTTAAATCATAAGATAAAAAATGAAATGTAATATTCATAAAATGATATTTATGCAAAAGTGATGCAATAGTCTCATGTGATGCAGTTAACTACTCAAATGATCGATAAAGCTTATGCATGCTTAATGACTTGCTTAGAAATAATAAATTTCTAATTATCGCTAAATTTTAGTGAAAATTTACCGTGTGTCACATCCTCCCCGCTTAGAAGGAAAACCGCCCTCGGTTTTCGCTAGAATTATTTGTCAAGTAGAGAAAAGTGTGGGCTTTTACACTTGATTGGTCTTCACGCTCACGTGTATTCGGACCTCTTTAAGAGTTCCAATGGATTTTACGGTAGGAATGCGCCTTCGCTTAAGCCGCTTGATTTCTTGACTCAAGATTTCGCTCGGGTCCCTTGACAAAATTTAAACCTTTTTGTCGATTTTTGGATTTCTTTCATTGAAATGGTGAGAGTTTCGTCGGAAAGGCACTTATTCGAGTTTCATATGTGAAACACGTCATGCAAGGAGTTGAGTTCTTGTGGAAATTTCGAGTTGGTAGGTTGCCGGCCCGATTCTCGTGAAAATTTTAATGGATCTAAAGTAACGAGGATTTAGCTTTCTACATTTCCCAAGACAGATTACGCCTTTCTATGGCATTTCAAATCCCTAGTAATGAAGGGTGGTCCTCCGAGTTATCCGCACCAGAATATTTGTGCACCACATTTAGTCCTGATGGTAATTCGAGTTGGTAACTACCAGCTCGATCTTGGAGAGGCTTTGATAAATCTTACGAATTAAGGTTTTCCTCCTTTGCGTTCTGTTAGATTGGGTTACGCTTTTCGGAGGCGGGGCTTCAATCAAATTTTCTCGTCGACTTGAACCTCAAGTGATCTTTAGTCCTATATTCATTGACTTTGACGATCAGAGTTGTTTGTACTCAACCTCTGACCCGCTTATTATTATCAATGGTTCTCGATAGCAGCCTGGAGCCATTTGACTGGTTCCTTGTTGGTCTCTGTTCTGAACACGATTGATTTGCGCCCCTGACCCTACGGTGTCTTAAGAGGTGTCCTTTTGTTGCAAGGGAATTCGGTTTAGGCAATTTGCCTGCTCCATTCATTTCTCAAACAAGTTACTCATTTTCGAAGTATAACTTCTATAGCTTGAATGACACTTCCATTCAGTCTAGCAGTCAGAAGACGGTAGATGGTACTCATTTCAAGATGGATCCTCAAGGACTTTTGGAGTGGTCTTCGAAAGTTTGATGTGAATGGTTGTCGCTACTTGGGATGGAAAGGATTGAAATGCTATGACTCGTAGCACTTTGCCTCAAGCAAACCGTGCAAGTTTGTCTATGCTGTCGTTCTCTTTGTTTGATAGAGATAGGTGGATTTGGTGAGAGGATCAATTTTTACCCAAGTAGTGTCAAAATCGTTAGAAGCCTTTGGTGACTTGGTACTAGAGTCCATTGTTATGCATTCCCATTTCTATCTGGAAATTTCGGTTTGCATGTGTGCTGATGGTTTCGATTGTTTGAATTTTTCTTTTCGAACATGCTAAGTATTGTTTGACATAGGTCAAATACCACCTTCATGTTTGGTACTGTAATAGCTTAGACTAAGGTGCGCCTTGCCGGACATTAGGTGGGTATTACTCCTGCCTTGATGAGGTTCACACACCATAGGATTACAAATCCCTTCATGACGAGGGTCTCAACGTCGGTCCTTGGGGATAAGATTCCCTTCGATCCTTTACGAATTTCATTTCACCTTAGGCCATGTCGCAAGAGTTTTCTTTTGTTGGTTTCTCCATTGAGTGACACTATTTGAACTGATCTGTCTTTAAAAGGTTTTGTTTGCTAGGTGTTGCTTGAAATATATGCGGTTATGACCGTTTTGCCTTGGGTGGGTACGAGTGTTGTAATCGAACTCACGCTATGACTACAATTGTTGGCGCCGCCACATGGTCAACTTCCTTTTTGTTTCCGCATCTCAGTAGGACATTGTGGTCGGTGTACACCGTATTCTCGATGTAGTAAGGATAACATTTCTAGGTTTTCCTAGTGTGATCATGTTAGGTTCCGATTCTAGTTTGTGCATTGCGTTGTGCTCCTCATGGATCTTTGTGGTGCCGAGTATTCTATACTATTATTTCCTTTTGATCGTGATGACTTTCACCGTGTAAAGCGCCTCTTTAATGGTAGAGTTTCATCAGACTCGTGTATGTCTAAGACAGTGTACTACAGAATTTCTCCTTGCGTCCCGTGTGGAGGTGCTTGTTGGGTCGACTTGGGGTGTATGATGATCTATACCTTTCCTAGTTCAGTGTAGGTGGTAGGATACTAAGTATGAATCGGTATATCCGAAGCGTCATTCTCAGCGTCCAGTGTTCTATAGGATGCTAATCCATTGTTAAAGGTTCAAACGTTTCACATTTCTTTCCATAATAGAAGATTTCTTCTCTCGGGTGGTACGGTTTATTCCATTCCCGTGTAATATGATATGTATGGCATTTTAAGGTGGGGTGTCGATGTGAGGTAAGGATACGAACTTTTCTATTTCGTGTTAGTGAGTTAAGCACTTCCCTTAACATGACCGGGTAAGAATTTCAAGAATTTAACCATGTCCGTAGACGTTATTCTCCCGAATTATACATAGGTGATCGTGCTATGTATAATTGGGGACCGTGACGTTTTGTTCGTATAGTCTAAATCTTGGTGTACTTATTCTTTGGTCAGCGGAATTGTTGCAATAGTTCGTGTGCGAAGTCTTGATGCGATGGTTTATAAGATTTTGCTAGGCCGACCAATTCTGTCAACATGGCCTATAGCTCGTTTGACCAAGTTGTGTGAAATAATGGCAACTCGGTTAGGAACGAAATGTTGTATTCGTGATTGCGAGGTATTAGTTTGAGTTGGTCTTATCGGTATTGGTAATAATGCCTTCGCAATTTTTGGAATGAGGGTTTTTCTAAAACAACCCGTTGGGTGATACTAATTTGTCAGGGAGACTAGTCGAACATCTAAGATGACGTTCTCTTATCTTCGGAGGAATCTTTTCATTAAGACAAGATAGTTGAAGTCCTTAATGATATGGTGAAAACGGTCATGGGGAGGACATATATCAAGATAATGCGATAACAATAACAGATACATTACTAGGGGAAAGGCTTAGTACATTAAGGTTTCGCAGCGAAGTACTTTAAAGTAGACTATGACTTGGAAGTTAATCTAAGCTTTATTACAACCAGCATCTCTAGCTAACTTAGTTTCTTCCATGGTGTCTGTTGGGAGCTTGAACAATTCTTCACACTTTCTTCAGGAAATTGTCTTGACGGTTGCTGCCTTCACTCTTACTCTCCCTATCCGGGCACATGCTCTTGATGTGGTCTTTCTTTCCACATCCATGACATGTCATTGTTTCCTATAGAGTTGCTTGCAATCTTCTATCTCATGCCCAACTCTTTACAAATCCCACAAGGTATAGGGCATTTTCCATAGTGGTAATATGGGCATATATTACACTTGGGTTTTGTCCCGGCGTACCTTACTTCCCGCTTGTTTTTAGTAGTCTTAACCTCAGCCGTCCATTAACGTTTGCTTGATTGTTGCATTTGGTTTTTCTCACCATCATATTCCCAGTTCTTTTTGCTACCACAGTACCCCATTGCCTTGCCTTGAGGCAGTGACTTTGTCAATCCAAGAGTCGCACTAGTAGCTTCTTGGGTGACAGTGGGCGCGAATGCAACAACATTCTTCCGAGTTTTGGGAGGACATCCCCAAGAGTATGCTTCGAGTCTCTTTTCCTCGTGTCCTATTATGTTAGGACATAGTTGGGCTAGTTCACGAAAGCGATTGGTGTACCCCGAGGTCATTCCCTATCATAGTTAGTCCACGAGTTCCTTTCCATCATCCGCAGCTTCATTTCTTGAACAAGATTCTCGCAACCATCATTTTCTTCGTGGTGTCCCACCAAAGTGAGTAAGCGGCGCCTATTCCCACTAATCGGACATAAATGTCCCACCATGTGAGGGCTTGGTGTCGAAAGGTGCAAGTAGCATATTGACCTTACAATTGTCCGCGAACTCTATTCATGGAAAATTGTCTCTATCCTTTCTAGCCATTTTGCCAAACTTCTAGCTCCTTCAGTCCCCTCAAATGCTGGTGGGTTACAGTTTCTAAATTCTTGGTAAGATAAATTTCGTGATGTGAGCGTCTTACCAACCTCTTCTTCCATATTCCCCTGGATAAGGTTGTTGATGTTGTAATTGATTTGGTAGTTAGCAATTCTTGCAGCAACTCGTTCGCTAACAGATTTCTCAGTGGTGGTTGCGTTCATGTTTTGCTTTATTGGAAACATCTTCCTTCAACCACAAGAAATGACAACAATGAGTTTTCTATGAGTGTGAGGACCGTGGTGAAGATTCATAAAGTTACAACGTATATTACTTCTCAACCAAGTATTTTCCAGGTTGTATTGACTGAATATCACGTAGTCTTATTCTATCCAGATGACGTTAAGAAAGCGGAGACTGGTTGGAGCGAGTTTTAACAAAAGATTATAACTCACAAGTCGTTGTTTATTACGCATAGTCATTCGTCACAATAAACTTGATTACATTCTAAGGAGATTCATGGCTCATAGGGCCGATACATAACATGTGTTCATTGACTCGCTCTAGTTTGTCATACAACAAAACTACTACAAGCGTTTTTATTGAAACCACTCTCACAACGCTTAACACAATTGCAAAGTGAAATTTAAGCATTTCCGATGTCATCCCGAGTTGACTTTGTTGAGTTGCCTTCCATTCTTCTTATTCCCCGAGTTGAGCCTCCATTCGCAAATTTGTTGTTGACCTCATTTGTCCTACTTTCCATAGTACGCCTTTGAAATTCTACAACACCTCCGTGATACCACATCTCGCTTAATGCTATTGTAGTAATGGTCTCCAACCGTGTCGCCTTCTTTCAATCTCTCGTGAGACGCCCCGGGTGTCTCCTCGAATTTGCTGAGCACACCTTTCAATGTGGTCTTCGAGACGTGCAATTACTTCGCTTAACTTCTCACGGGTTCCTCTATTGTCAGTCCCAACATCGTTGTAGCATTCCTTGAGTGTTTCGCCAAGTGCTTGTAGTTCTCCCACCACTTCTTTAATCCCTCTCGATCCTTTCTTCGGTAATATCCCCGGATGATCCGACATTTCTTCTATTTGTTCTTCATGGCGTGTTAGGCGCGCCATAACCGTGTCGAGGGTTGGTGGTCTAGCGTGGGTCGCTCCCGAGGTTTCCCCAACTCGAACGAACTAGGAGGTGATGTATCGTAAGATGATGGTGATGATGCAGAGACAAATTCTCTTGGTAGCGTGTATCTCCCAACCGGGAGTGGATCTCTTTGGTGTTTTGGTGAGAGGTAGGAGTAGTGGAATTGGTAGGTATAGTAATCGACAAGAGTGATGATTTGGAAGTGAGCAGTGGATTGTGGGTAGTACCCTCCTGGTGAACTTGATACACTACCCCGCACGGGTTTCCGGTGTCGAGTGAGTTGAGAAGGGGGCGGGATGCGCTCACAGTGACAAACCTTCTATTGTGCCATCGCATCCAACAGAGTGAGGGAAGGCATGGTCTCGTGACAAGGCGGTGCATATGTGTAAGTATATGTAAAATATACTTATGATAGATATGGAGTAGTGAATTAATAAACAGCAATATGTCATGCGGTCATGTAATAGGCAATATGTCATGCAACATGTCTAAATTGACTTTGAGTAATATGGCAAGTAAGGCAAGCAGAATCAAGCGGTCGAGAGTGATGTTTTTGTAAAAAGTAGTTATAGTTTAGGGTTTATATGTACTAGTTCTCTATAACTTAGGCTCGATGCCAATCAGAACACCCCAAATTTGGTTTAGCGGAAGCATACGTGTTATTTGGGAACGTTACGAAATTGGTGAATCATAACACAAGTAATACAGAACGGAATACATACTCAGTTTAGTTTCATAAAATATTTTGAAACAATATCTTACAACATTGTTTAGATGAATGGGCATATCCCATAATTTTTGTGGTCCCAATAAAAACATCTTTTATGTGTAAAAAAACTCTTTTAGAAATTCCTACGACCATTTATCCGCCTCTTGCCTTGCATCCATCTTCACAACTAAGCACCTGAGAAAATATGCTAAAAAGGTCAGCTAAACGCTGGTGAGTTCATAGGTTTAGATTGAAATAGTAAGTTTGGACCATAAGCAAAGACATATAATCATTATCAAGAATATAATGATATATGGATGAAAGTCTATTACGTTAGCTCTAAGTTCATGCAACCGATACTACGACGCTTCAGATGCAAGAAGATATCATACAATATAGGGCCCATAGCGAGTGTTTTGTCCTCAACACTCGGTTCCGACATGGTATACGTTTAGCCTTGACCTAATCATGGCCAACCGAATGGAGGAGTCACCCTCAATAGATCTATTTATAACATTTGCGCTTCCCAATGGGGAATTGACGGTTCATGAAAAGGGCATTCTCTAGGGACATAAGGGCTTAGGCTAAACCACGTAATAGTAATCATGTAATAGTTTTGGTCCATAAAAAGGTTTTGCATATTTCTCACCCCAAAATGTATAAAACAGTTTATCAAGTAAAAGAGGGGCTATGAAAACTCACCTTAGCAAATGTGCAATCCAAAAGTGGGATTTAGTGAGTTGTTGTGAGCGGCACCGACACGCGACCTAGGTAAGGAGGGCAATGTTTTAGTTCATTGTTTTAAGTATCATTTACTTAAAATAGTTCAATTGTTTTTATATTTGAAACAAAACTAAACTTTTGTTTGTAAAAAAAAATGATTAAATGGTTTTACTAGTAAGTATACGAAAGTATATATACTTTTTATGTTGACACTATAACGTTATTAAAATTCAGAATTTGGTTTGAAAATATTTACATTGTTCTTTTAGTAAGTATATAATGTGTATACCCTTATTTAAGTTGACTCATGATAGTAGTGTCAAAATAAATGTTAGTTTATTGGTTTTCAATTTGTATTTAGAAATTTATAAGCTAAATTTGAAGCCTATCAAATTTATTAAATGATAAAATAATTTGATGGTCTCTAACTATTTATCATTATTTGTTTGTAACATACATCGCCTTTGACAAACAGCTTTTCTTGACATAGGTATATTCATCCGGTGTGTTAGACGTTAAGCTTTGGTGTAACCCCTTTTTTCATGTAGATCACATTTTTACCGCTTGTTTTCGTGTAGTAACATTCTTGCACTCGCTCAATTGTGGTAAGGCTTTTTACCCTAGACATTAATTCAATAGGTAACTCGATGAAAGGAAAGAATGACGAAAATGAGTTTAGTTTTATAACTTTATTTCCGGTATACATTACACGCTTTACTTTGTTGACTCGTTTATCCACCCACGAATACTCCGAAATACTCATGGGCTGTGGTCCGGTATTGTTTGTATTAGGGTACCTGGATTGGGCTTAAGCCCGAAGTGGAAACTATATGGGGAAAAGTTGTGGCCCAAGTCAAACAAACTTATTCTCATGGGAAAAATCCATGGGCTGTGGCCCATCGTGGCACAAGAAGCATTGTACAGGTTTATTATGGTTAAAATTTCCTAAGTAGGTTCTTTATATGTTTTTGGAGGATATGATATACTCAACGAAATGCTAGAACAGTGGTCTTTAACACGGAATTTCGACGTAGACTATTTTGACTTCAAGTTACAACTCGACTTTAGTATGACTTAGGCTTGTGAAGTAGAGACTTTTTGCCAAGAAATTAGACTTACAAGACCCATGTTTACTTATCAAAATTGTTTTTCGAAAAGTACGATTGTACCAAGTTGTGAGACACCAATCGTCACTATATGATGAGTGAAGTTTGCTTTGATTTTTACAGGCTCGCGACAGCCATACGGTTTTCCTAACACGAGCTATAGAGTTGCAACACAAACAAAATAGATACATGATGGATACTCCAGATCACCCTTGTAATTTTGTGTAACTTAACAGGTAGTAAACACCCTTTGTGGGTGTTTACCCCTTACGACTCACAGCAGAACTATACATACTACTAGCACTCATAAGGTCCTTTTTGTCGAGCTTAGTGACCACGTATGGTTTGAAGAAAACAACTACGGTTTATTCCGGTTAGGGTCTTGACTCCTAACGAAACCAACTCACCCATTTTCCTTTACATTATAAATCTATCCTTAAGTCTAAATGTGGCAAGCCAAGACTAGTCTAAGATTTACAAGTTAGTACCTCTTGTCGAGTCACCGTGGTACAACCATAGCGAGATCTTTGACTTGATGAGGATTAAACACGACTTACATGAGGGTGACTAAATTTTAGACACCAAACGTTGTGGTTACGAAGATCTACCCCTCATGTTAATAATTTATTATAACAAAAAAAATGGTTTCTTTAACACAAGACTTATATTAACAAAATATGAACATCATGAGTGTCGACTGGTAAATCCCACGAGTAGCAATGTGGGTTCACAGTCGAGCTGAACAATTTAGCACTAAGGATAACGACAAGTACACAACCGATTGCCACAAGGTAACTTGTTACGAGATACTCGACTTAACATTACTTACGCAAGTTTGTTGAAAAAAAATAAACCCAGTGTCATGTCCAACATCCAATTTCCAGATTCAATACAATGTTTACTAGTAGACTTTACCAATTCTTAACTTTCAAAATCTTTGGTTCATACTTTTCGACCGAAACAATTCCAACCAAGACAACCATACTTTCATAACAACATCGACAACTCTTGATTAAACAAGTCATGAATTTTACAAAGTAGAGTTAAGACAAAGGCTTACAATTAGGGTATGATGACGATGAAATCGAGGCCAACCCGAGCACCTATCTCCACCAAAATCCCATTGGTCTTAATCAAAACCCCAAGAAGATCCTTCAATATTCTTAAACTTCTATCTATTGTGGTGAGATTGGAGGTGTGATACCTCTTGGGGTTGTCTCGACAGAATAAAGAGAAGAACCCAAGTAATTTTCGATTCACTCTCTCTCTTGGGTATTTGGATTGAAGCCAAATTTAGTTAACTTCCAAATCCTAGCATATCTTGGACCTAGGCTCAAGGTAGATACAATGGAAGATATGTTTTTCTTGGATGATTTTATCTTGATTCTCCTTGGCTTATTTGAATCATAATCGGCGCATCAAAGAGGAGATTTGAAGGACAAAAACTTACTTGGTTTTGGGTAAGATAGAGAAAGATATGATGGGATAACATGTTGGGTTTTCCCTCTTTGGAAGATTCGATCTAGGTGAGCGCAGGTCTAGAGATAGAGGGAGGTTGAAGATGAAGATTTGCTATCTTCATTTCTCTGTCTTTGTACTTGTCGTATGTGGGGAAAGAGGACAAAGATTGCATCTCTCAAAACTTATTTAATGTTTTCACTTATATCAAATGTGTAAGTATATATGTACTATACTTATTGTGTTATTTGTAAATATGTATGTATAAGTTTTACACTTATGATTTATTTGTGTACATGTATGTACTTGTGTTACACTTACCTATTAATTGCGCTTTGAGTCTTATAGAGGTTTTTGTTTTGAGTGCAAGTGTATTAATTATTTTGCGTCCGTGATATTAAATTGGGCCCGAAACATCGTTGTTTGATAACTTTTATAACGTAGTATCCTATAGTTACGTGTCGGATATATTTATTATTTTTGTAATATCCCATTACGACATTTGTCATTTGTTTTATCAAGCCCTTATCATAGTGTTTGCAGCGCTGCATGGTCGGTCATCGGGTAAACGAGATAACCTCTCGCCTTAAAGTTAAATCATAAGATAAAAAAATGAAATGTAATATTCATAAAATGATATTTATGCAAAAGTGATGCAATAGTCTATAGTATGCGAGTTAACTACTCAAATGATCAGGTAAAGCTTATGCATGCTTAATGACTTATGCTTAGAAATAATAAATTTCTAATTATCAGTTAAATTTTAGTGAAAATTTACCGTGTGTCACATTAACTATGCAACGTAACCGTGTCTCGCGGGGAATTGTCTATCTTGAGTCGATCAATTCAAAAAGTGCGCGCTCTTCTCTCTCCATGCAAATTTCTGTCAAAACACTTAAGCATGTGTGGAGGGGGAGTATTTCTGCAAAATAAAACTCTCGAACTATTTCAAAATGTTTCTTATTCATAAACACTTTGAGAAATTTTCAAGAAATCGGTTTTATGGCAATGGAGTTATAAGGTGACTAAGGTTAGGAATAACCGTCCTATGATCCGCCAGAGTCGGAGGGATCTACCCAAGGACACTACTAATAGTTAGAATTAGAAGTCCTTAGGTATGATTATAAAAGGAGAAATGAGAATCGGAGAAAGAAGGAGTTAAAGAATTAAAAAGAAAAGCAAAGAAAATGGTGAAATGAAATAGCCTCCAGTTATTCCACTTAGGCGACACAGGGTTCAATTCATATGCTACTTGGTTGTCACTTGATGACGCCTGGTATTAAAGATTAAAGTCTTCTTGGACCCAAAGGACGCATGCACTAAACCTTCTTAGCCACTCAAGTTTCTCTCACGTAAGCTTGTTTCATTCTCACAGGAACCCTACGTAAACTATCGGCTTTCTCTTAGAGATTGCTGGTATTGAAGAAGGAGACCCTCCCTAGTCTCCGCCAGAAAACCAAAGTGCACTATTGAGTCTAGAGCCACGAGATTCATCAAAGATCTCTTAGATACACTTGACAATTCATCGCTTGTCGCTCAATAATAAGAACGCAAGTGATATATTATCGTGTCCTTCACGCATCTTAGCAATGCATCGAGAACATTTATGAGAGGTTCACATGTGATCCTCGGTGATTGAATGGAAACTCCTACCAGGGTCAACATCAAACAGCCCCGACAAAGATGTCACCGGTAACTCCCGTGGATTACGCTTAGTGTGTCTCAAACGGTCTACAGTCGTGAGGTGATGCTTCGTGTACCTCAAATGACTCATCCAATCTGTAGGTGTACTTGATTTTTAGCGTTATCTCACTTGTGTGACTCAGCTTCAGAACAACCATTGTGAGAATCGAGTTGTGTTTTCACACTATGTCATAACACTCTCGAAGTTCAAACTTGTAAGTCTTTGGAATCCGCTTATCACTAACCTTTCTTATGTTTTCTTCTTATGGAAGCTCGAGCGGATCGATCGTGCGATTCTTCACATGCTCATACCAACAACATCACTAATTGAGGTTCTCTCAAAAGGCAACATTAAAGTCGTAATGATTCTTCACAAAGTCAAAGAATCTACAAAGTTTAAAGACTAAGAGAACTACATCGATCTCGAAATCCAACGTTAAAGAGCGTGTGAGCATGTTGGAGAAAGACGTGGAAACACCGGAGCAACGGGCGCACTGATGCGCATAACAACAACATACTATCACTACCATCACAAAGAACAAAGATCACGTAACAAAGAATATGATAACATCAAAGCGTAACTTTTCAAAGGAAATAATTTCTCTACCGGGAGATTGTTCGAATCGAGGCAATTCTTCTCACAAGAAAGAAGAATGTCGAAGACGCCAAAGCTACTATTACATCAAGACCTTCAACGCTTTATATCATCAATCACTAACACTTAGGGGAGATTGTTGGAATCACTCCTAAACTAGATTTCAAGTGTTAGTAATTAATATGTAATAGTTAGCTTAATATGGCTTTTATGTTAGTAATCATGCCAAGGCTTATGTAGAAAGCCCATGAGCCTTGGCCCAAGCCCATAAAGGAAAGGAAGGAACTTTCATGTTGCCCTAGTTCCTTCCTATAAATACGCTTGTAAACCCTCACTGAGGGTTGGTTGTTCAATTCATACATTCACTTTACGCATAACCTTTCTTAGTATCATATGTGTGTGTGTTTGTTATTGTTCATCCAATCACTTCTCTTCTATTTCTTATATTGATGCTTGTGTTATAAATATGGGAACCTAACACACCACTAAAATCCTCTAGCTCAAGTTTGTTTAGGTTTAATCTCGTCGAAATGTTCGAGGAGATGATAAAACATGAAACATTGATCTTCCCGTACTTCATGTACTAAACTTTCAACATGTTGACCATGATAGTAATCTTTGTCATGGCTAGGTAGTGGTGGTGGAAGAAAAAAAGTTTATTGATGTAAAGGATCAAGTGAAGCGGGTTGCGGAGCCTCAAACGACGGAAGGATTGGTGGAGTCGTATTTGAAAATGGCTCGACCAAGAATGATGGTGGTGGTAGAGAAGTGTCAACTTCCATATGGTCGGGTGGTTGACTTTGATAATTTCTCATAATCCAAATGGGATTATATGATGGTGACGGAGAAAAGGAAGCCGGAGCTAATGTCGACTCAACACCTTGATTATGTACCATTATTCCTCCTAATGAGGAAAATGTTGCCGGGAGGAGGATGAGACGGCCTAGGAGGCAAATCCTCTAAATTGTAGAGGTGTGGTGATGATAGTGGAGTTGTAAACTAGATAGCTCTAGGAACTAATGGTGATGGTTTAGTGGAGATGATATTGTTTGGCCTAGGAGGTATGGTGGTGTTTGGCATAGGTAGTTTTGTGGGTACTATCCATTTAGGAATTGGTTTGATTGGTTGAGAAGAAATCCTTGCATTTGTTGGCTTGACCGGAGATGATTCGGTTGAAGAGATTTCGTGTACAACACGAGCAATTTTCTTGGGTGATTCTTTGGTGGATAAGTTGCTACTTGGGGTTTTTCTCATGATGAGATGATTTCAAGAGGTTTGTAAAGGTTTCTTAAGTGCTGGAAATGAGGATGAAGATGATGACTTTAGAAGTCCTAACAACGTGGTTTATAAAGCAAGAGATTTGGCAAGTGCAATCAAGACTCAAGCCACTAAAATTCATTGGAATGTGATGATTAACATGCACAAGAGTCAACTTCAGAGTTTGTACTGATCTAGGAACTCATTTAAGATGAGATGGAGTGTTTAAGTTGGAAAGATGAGCTTGAAATGATTGTATTAGCTAGAGTTGACATAATCTGTCACCCGGATCCCACGGTTCCCTCCAATGAGGGATCCGTCTAGGCTAATCCTAGGGATCCGGCTCTCAGCAGCTATGAAGGGATAAAAATGATGTTTCTAAGGTCTAAGATCTATACCATCTTGAGTGTTTCAGTCCTCCTAAGTGTCTTAAATGAAGGGGTGCTTAAGTACTTGAGGGTAATGAGTGATGTAGCTAATGATTGCCTTTTATGGAAGAAATTGGAACTTTTATGAGTACCAATGAATGAACAAAGATGGCACTAAAGATTTTGAGAGTGTCAAGTGAAGTTAAATGATCTTAGAGAGTAGATAGTGACTTAGAATAATGTTTTGGAGAATATTCTAAAGGCTTAAGATGGAAAAACTAGAATTTGATCAATTTTGACCAATTTTGAGGTAAGGATGATTATGATCAATTTTGCCATAATCGAAAGATTTCTAAGACTAGATGTGAGGATCATGTGAGAAATGATGAGTGATCTAGAGCGGAAGAGTAATGGGTTTAAGTGAAACGATAGATCTACAAGCGTCTTGAGTGTGATCTAGGTGAGTTATGTGAGTAGGAAAGATCTACTTAACTTTGATAAGGACTTAATTTGCCTTAAGACACTATGTCTAGCTTAGAGTGAGGTGTTCTAAGGACATGTTTGAAATACAATGTTTGCAATTGCATTTTCTGTTTGTCGGATCCCACGGTTCCCTAAGTGTAGGGATCCGTCTAACACAAGCTTTGGGATCCGTCTATTTGCTAAGCAGAACCTTTACTAAAGGTATGCAATGATCTTGACAATGCATTATATTCCAAGGTTAGTTTAAGAGGTTCTAACATTAAGATATCAAATGTAAGATGTTTTATTTCATGAAGGAAATTGGATTACATTGATAAAGCATGAGTACAAAAGGATTGATCCTATTTTAAAGACTACTAAGTTCCTTAAGCGTTTTCGCTAGAAGGATCATCAAATGGTTGATGAGTGTTGGTGGAATCAAGAATGAAGAAAGTCTTCATGAGAGATATGTTTAGCAGCTCCATCATCTTGTTCACAAGTACGCACAACGGACTTTGAAATTGAGGATGAAAATGCATGACGTTATGGTAGAGGCGCCAAGAACATTCCATAAGGGATGAGTTTATTCTTGGAGCTTTGAAGATTTACAATTAGCCTTGCGAAGAAGTAGGCGAGATTGTATGGTTGTTGTGTTAGCAAACAATACATTATGTGAGCACAACAAGCGGGAAGGATTTCTCGATTTCCCTAAGACTCCAAAAATTTTCACGAGGATGAGTGCAAGGGGCTTGTACTCTTCTCGGATGTCCCGTAAAGATAATGTTTGGATCGGAGTAATATGGTCGAGGTTTGCATATTATGCGATTTAAATCCTCCGGGAAGGTATGCGAGAACAATATGGGCTATTTTCTTCACGAAAGTTGAAGAGAGAATCAAGAGACCAATCTTCGTGAAGGCACATTGTCCATGATTTGGAATCCGGAGGATGTGAGAAAATCGCTCAAGGGTTAAACGAACTTTGGTTTTTGATCCAAAACCAAAGAGATAGAGAGTGATCCTCGTTACGAACGAGTTCAACTTGACGAAAAGAATTCCATTATGAACCTTGGACATATCTTCTCGTTGATTTCAAGAAGACATTCTAGTCCTATGGCTCGGAAGGAGGTATTGATACCTTCTTCAATTGTAGAGAGGTGTCTACAATACGCCCTTCGTGGAAGTGATTTTTCAAGATTATTGAACCCACTGACATGATTGCGGTGTGTTGGGCTCAAGGGAGATGTTTGGAGTGTAGATGCTAGTGAGGAAAAATCAAACTCATATTCATGCGTCATAGTTGAACCTATAGAAACGTTGAGTTAATAGAAAGTGATGTTTGTGGTCAACCAATGATTATCTAACGCTTTTACTAGATTTTTTTATTAACAATGGTTTTAAAAACAAAGACACTTAACTCACTTATGGCTTCGACATTCTAGTGGAATATTACTTTTAGAAAGAGAGGTTTTTATTATGCATGAAAACAAAAACCGTTGTCCGGATGTACGGTTCCTTTCATAAGGGATCCAAATAGTATACTTGCCGGATCCGTGGATCCGAGTAATGTATGCGATTTTGATAAGTTTAATAGTTTTATCCCAAAGTATGTGTTTTAGCCTATGTTTTCTTTTAGCATGCATTCATGGTTTCTAATGTTATCACGAAAGAATACTGAAATATATAAATCAAAAGAAACGACAAACACATAATGATAATAATAACCTAGATAACTAGACTATTAGTAATATTTCATTTCAATGCTAAGAATGATACAAAGGATTGGGTATATAACCTCAATGTAGATTAACAACACAAAGTATATGTCTCCGTATGTGAACTTCATCATAGGGAACACAAGTGTGATGAGCGTTAAGGCGATGAGCACGAGGGCGATGTAAACCATGTTGATGATAAACCTTCCTTGATTCCGATGAGATGAAATGGAGAAGAAGATGTTTTGAATGAGAGTAAATTTTTGAAATTGGAAGATTTGAAAAGTGGGGATTTGATGGAGTGGATGACGGTGGGAGTTTTATGGGAAGGAGGAATTTTGATATTTGTGTTTTTGTTTTATTATTAGAAAGATATAATTTTAGGATTAAATGAAATAAAACACAAATTATATAATCCTCGACTTTAGACGAAAAGGAAACACGATGCAAGAAAAGCTTCCTAATGAAGCTATATGTAAAACAGTATAAGCACAAAAGATAATCAAATAAATACCTAGGAAAACATACTTATTTATTAAGCTAATGTCATTTAGAGAAAAGTAGAAAGTCATACCTCTAATGCACTTAGGAATGTCTTTACAAATGACACAACAAATGTCAGAAGACAATTCCGGCTCCTTTGTGCTTAAGATACCTTCTTAGGGAAGGTAATCTTGTTACCAAGTGATTCCTATGACTTGGTAGGTATGAGATTTAGCTAAGCAACATGACAAGGAGGATTAGTGCATTTAAAATAAAAAATAACTAATGAGAAAAATGTTGTCATCTAATCAACATCCAAACAAAGAGTTTAAAAGACATGGTGTTTGTTTTTATGAAAAACCTTCTTTGTAGTTTTCAATTAATCATGGATCGTATCAAGTTTTTAAAGTACAATATACTTAAAGAAACTTGGTAACGAAGCTCGATGCCAATTGTGGAAAACTAGAAGGGGGATTGAATAGTTTTGCCAATTAAAACTTGTTTTAAACTATTTTAGATCGACTTATGTCAATCTATTTGGATGTGTGTTGGATGTTGATAAACAAACATGTAAAAGTATGTAATGAAAGATAAGAGTAAGAAGCACGAAACCACAACGCGAGTATTTATAGTGGTTCGCCACAAGGACACCTTCCTTGCCTACTCCACCCTCGAGTCACCTACTCGAGAGTTCGTAATCACTACATGACACCAACTCCTTATGGTGGAGAAACCTTCACAACGTTGCCTACTCTTTTTCCCAGACTAGGCTAACCACGGGTTCTTTCACACCAAGGTGAACCACACCTACCACAACGCCGCCTACCCTTTATCCGGTACTAGGCTAGATACCGAGGAACTACTACCCAACACTACACCAACGACTAATCCCAAAAGAGACCAACTCCTTATTACAACATCATCAAGGATATCAATATCCTTGGATCTAATACTAATCTATCTTGTACATCGAAACACACCATATCGAATGTACATCTAAGGCACCTTTCACTAATGCCTTTAAATAGATCTTCAAGACACCCTTCACTAATGTCTTGTGACTTGACTTCTAGGCACCCTTCACTAATGCCTATAATACGGACGATCGACTCTTTTCACTAATGTCTTCGTCTTGACACTTGAGACATCTTTCACTAATGTCTTCAACACTACACTTCTTAGAAGAAAGAAAAGAATCATCAACAAGAAGACTTTAGTAGCCTTGATGATGAGGAAGTATTGCAACTCATGGACTTGAGCTTGCTTGACTTCAAAGGTGGTGATCTCGCCTTTAAGAGGAACCTAGAGAATCACACAAACACAAAACTACAAACATAGATCACTTGGATCTGGGGTTAGAGAGTTTTTAACTCAGGGAGAAAGTATGTTAGAAAAGGGTGAGAAACAATGAAGAAATGGCTCACTATTTATAGAGGAAAATGTCTACTATTCCCGGATCCCACGGATCCCTTCCACAAGGGATCCGTCTAGCGTAAAGCTAGGGATCCGTGGGACGCTCCTCTTTACCCATGGGTATTTTGGTTATGGGTCATGGGTTGATCCATGGGTCTTTAACTATATACAATGTATCTTTAGAGTGCAATGCACCTAGTCACATGGGTATGGGTCAATACCATGGGTTATGGATATTATCCATATATGATATAAGCATGATGTCATGCAATGGGTTATGGGTCAAGCTCCATAGTTCATGGACTTTGGGTTGTACCCAACTATATTCAATGTGTTTGGTCAATGGGTTGTGATACTTAAGTTTTTACCCATTTATATTACCCAATATACTACATACTAGTTATGCGTATATTTAACCCAAATATGTAAACACTAGTTGTTGTACATATGTAATGCTAAATCATAAAATCACTTATACCTGTTTTAGTGTTTTATGTGAAAACGTAAGTGTGTTAGAAACTATTAGTTCAAACTAATTGCGTATTTTGTTTGTTTCGTTAAAATAATTTTACGTTTGTTATCGACAAAACATTAGAAGATCGTAAAATATAAATAAACGTTTTTACGGCTTATTTGTATTAACAGTTTATTTCCAGATTCATAACATGTTTAGAGGACTAGATTAGGGTTCATAATTTCATATTAGGGTCGAACATATTAAGGGTCGAATTAGGCTAGTTTTAGCAACAATTAGGCGTGTAGGTTTTTAAGATGTAAATTTAGATTAGTCATAAGAGAGAGTCGACTGAAATTAAGAACAAATGAATGATACCTTGGTTGGGTTAAGAATAAAACTAGGAACATATAAACTAACGAGCAAACCCGACCCTTATTGAATTAAAACCACACGAACCAACCAATACCACAACCACGATTACCACCCCTTTATGCCGCCTCTCGTTCTTTTGAATTCTTGGGAGAACTTCCTTGTTGTTTTTGGTGAAAGTAATTTAGGTTTTAGGGTTTTGAGAGAATGAGAATGGAAGGAAGTGATATACGATTTTCACAATAAATGGAATAGGTAGTAATTGTGCCGAGATTTTTGTGATCGGGAGAATAGTTCTATTTTCAAAATTTTCAAATACTTATTATTTATAACATGCTAATAGATGTGTATCAAAAATCGATGTATATGGACTTATAAGCACCTTTAAACGTGTGTTGTTTTTAAATTGTCTCACCTTGTTTTAAACTTAGGTTATATACTTAGTATGATAACATATAGTTGTATCAGATTATATTTTTATCAAGCTCAAAGCTATAAGGTCACCATGTTTGTACACAAGCATCAATATGAAGAAATGAGATAGAAAGTGATCGGTTGAACAAATACAAACACACACGTATGAATATGAAAACCTTTAGCGTAGAGAATGAAAGTAATGAACAACCAACTCTCAAATGAGAGTTACAAAGGTATTTATAGGTAAGGAACAACACACTAGTTCCCTTCCTTTCCTTATTAGGCTTGGGCCAAGGCTTATGGGCTTTCTACATAAGCCTTGCCATAAGTACTAACATAAAAGCCTAATTAAGCTAACTATTACATATTAATTACTAACACTTGTAAATCTAGTTTAGAGTGATTCCAACAATCTCCCTAAGTGTTGGTGATTAATGATTAGAGTGATCTTTAAACGTTGTAGGTGCCGATGTAATAGTTGCTTTGACGCCTTCCCGACATTCTTCTTTCTTGTGAGAAGAAGTGTCTTGATTCCAACAATCTCCCGTTTAGGGATCTTGTTTACTTTGAAGTTTTTCACTTTGACGCCTTCATTTTCTTTGTTCTTTGATCTTTGTTCTTTGTGGTGGTAGTGATAGTATGTTGTGGTTATCTCAGATCGTGTCCGCTTCGTTGTTCCAAAGGTTCCACGCCTTTCTCCAACATGCTCACACGCTCATAACGTTGAATTTCAAGATGTGAAGTAGTTCTCTTAGTCTTTATAACTTTGTAGATTCTTTGATTTGATGAAGAATCATTATGACTTTGTGTTGCCTTTGATATTGAGAGAACTTCTTTAGTGATGTAGTTGGTATGAGCATGTGAAGAATCTGCACGATCTTTTCCACCCGCGAGCATCCATAAGAAGAAAACATAAAACATGGGTTAGAAATAATCCAACGCTTACAAGTTTGAACTTCGAGTGTGTTAACAGCATAGTGTGAAAACACGACTCTAATTCTCACAAAGGTCGCTCTCGAACCGATTCCCACAAGTGAGATAACGCGATGTACCAGCACACCTACAGTTCGTGAGTCGCGAGGTACACCAAGCATCACCCCACGATCAGACCGCTTGAGACACACTAAGCGTAACCCACAAGGAGTTACCGGCGACCGCCGTGGTCGTTTGATGTTGACCCCGGCAGAGTTTCCATTCAATCACCGAGGATCACATGTGTGAACCTCTCATAAATGTTCTCGATAGATTGCTAAGATCCGTAGGACTCGATAATGTATCACTTGTGCCCTTAATGTTGAACGACAAGTGATGAAATGTCAAGTGTACCTAAGAGATCTTTTGATGAATCTCGTGGCTCTAGACTCAATAGTGCGCTTTGGTTTTCCGAGCGGAGACTAGGGAGAGGGTCTCCTTCTTCAATACCAAAGAATCTCTAAGAGAAAGCCGATAGTTTACGTAGGGTTCCCCTGTGAGAATGAAACAAGCTTCGCTGAGAGAAACTTGAGTGGCTAAGAAGGTTTAGTGCATGCGCCATCGGGTCCATGACGACTTTGATCTTCAATACCGTGTCATCAAGTGACAACCAAGAGCATATGAATTGAACCCGTGTCCGCCCTAAGTTGAATAACTGGAGGGCTATTTCTTTTCACCCTTTTCTTTACTTTTCTTTTAATTCTTCAACTCCTTCTTTCTCCGATTCTCATTTTCTCCTTTTATAATCATACCTAAGGACTTCTAAATTCTAACTATTGGTGATGTCCTTGGTTAGATCCTCCGGCTCAAGGGATCATAGGACGGTTATTCCTAACCTTAGTCACCTTATAACTCCATGACTAACCTATGTTGCCATAAAACCATTTTCATGAAAAATCTCTCAAAGTGGTTATGATTAAAACATTTTGTACCACTAAAAGAGTTTTATATTTTGCGTAAATACTCCTCCACACGTGCTTAAGTATTTTGACAAATTCAGCACGGTGAGAGAAGAGCGCACTTTTGAATTGATCAACTCAAGATAGACAATTCCCATGAGACACGGTTACATCACCGACTAGGTCACTTTAGAAGTTGTAAACACTCTTGAAGGTGAGAGGAGGTTTGACCCGTCAAGGTTCATGTCTACCAAGAGTTTCTCGAATGGTACATTCTACTAAGACAAGTCCTTTCATGAGACACGCTACATGACTAGCGAACTAGTTTGAAATTATTACCCGTCCCGACAAGTCTTTTCGAGTTACTAACATTTAAGAGCTCGTCAATTCATTGGTTAAGTCTTTATCACGAAGATTCAATAGCAATTTACAACATATTTCTTATCACATAATTTTTTCTCCCCTCAAAATGGCATATAAATGTTATTTTTGACGAAATTTTGATATCGAATATGACCATTTCGAGTTTTGTGGGAAGATTACCACGAAGAACAATTTTGTGAACAAAGTTTTAATCAAATACTCCCCTCAATAAGTAATATTAACTTTGAGGTTTTGAAAACATAAGGGAAGTACTTGTTCTTTTGAGCAAAACTTTGAAAAGTGAAAGTTTTGATAAGTTTTACTCAAAAGTAAGAAGCTTTCGCTCCTTTTATAAGGATTGTGGCATCAAGCGCACTACGTGGTCCTTTCATGACAAGTACGGGTTGTACATCGTTATGTGTGCACAAGCCATTGTCAATTATAGATCACACATCCAAGAATATATAATGAAAGAAACAAATCAAGGAGTACTAGAAGTCCGTCAATAACACCAAGAGTTTTGTCTCGACGCTGGTAGCCTGTTAGAGATATGCTTTGACGTCCACCCACAAAACTCTCTAATGTTCTCATCTGATCCCTTCGAAACAACCTTTCATCAATCCTGGTGATGATCTTCTTCACATCCCTCCTATCCCTAGAATTCCACCTTTTCTTTGACCCTATGCCTTCGTGAATCTCTTTTAACCGATATGCCAAACTATCACGAACCTTCTTCAGTGTATGATCACAAAACTTGTGAAGCTCCTTGCACGCCATGAAGCAATTTTGGTGAAGTTCACTACGGTAAACTACCCTAAATGGTTTCTTAATGATGGTGTACTGAGCAAGATTTTTTATGTCGGGAAGGTCTAGTCGTGGTTTTGTGAGATTAACATGTTTCGTATGATTCCACGACAAGTTGAATATCTTCTACACGCTCTGGATCACGATGCTTTTTATGAATATTAGCAAGGACTTGATGTACCGAGTTGGATGTTCGTTGAGAAGTGTCGATTCTTCCTTGTACCTTGGCCGATACATGTCTTCAATGTCATTTAGCTACAATCTTGGGAAATCCGCTTTAAAAGTCATATTCCTCTTCGTCTTGACGTTTGACTTTAATTGCTTTCAGGAATGAGTAGTCCCATTTAGACGACAGAGTAACATTCATTATCGCAACGATCCGTTGTTCACTGAACACTTCCTTTTTGATTTTAGCACCGGCAGCTCTTGTAGTAGATTCTTCGTCGTTCTGGCCAATGATGAATCCCATACAATGCATCGAGGTCATACTTTTCCACTTTGTCAGCAAACATTCTTGTGGCTTCTTCCTCGATGGCTATGTTGTTAGAGTATATTGTCACGGAAAGGGAAGGTGAGTGATGTAGCGATTTCTTGGTAACATCGCCACCGTAGAAGAAATTCCAAGTCATTGTTAAAGAAATAGCGGTAGGGAATCTTGGGTTGATCCGTCGGCCAATGGTAGGTAGTGGTTTGGTCCACCAGTGTAGTATGGAGCTTTGTCCGTCCGTGAAGTCAATGTTTGATTCAGATCGAGCCAATCAATGTTGTTAGACATGGCTCGTGCTATGTTGTCGAGATGATATTCGACTTCAATTGCACCGTCGAGTTGTCTTTTAGTAGTTGAAAAGCTTCGCTCTTGATGCGCCTCAACTCGCTTTTGTCATCTTCTTCACCCTAAACTTTTCTTGAATTAACTTGGCATGCTCCAATGTTCGACCATCCGCCGGTTCTTGGCCTTCCAAGAAGTGAGGGTTGCATCAACAAGTTTTGAGAACCACCATACTCTTCAAAGGTCATCATCATCTAGCCATGACACAACTTCTATCTTTTCTTCTTCTTAGGCTTTGGTGATGATGCTAGTTTCTTTGTTGATGTAGAAGAAGTAGGTTGTTGTTGGGGCTCGTGAATATCTTCATCGTCACCACCAAAGGTATTCAAAGTGATCACCGGTTTTCTCTGATATGGTGGTGACTCGAGTCCCGAGGTTTGTCTTTAGCAGGAGAACGCTTGTGGAGATCTTCTTTGGGTGGAGGTCCTTGGGGTGGTGGAGGCATAGAGGATGAATCATCATTTTTCTTCTTTCGCTTTCGCCTCGTAGTCCTTATCCGCATCATCATCGCCTCTTGGACGCTTAGCCGCTTCACCGCCGCTTTGCATGAAGTTTTGAGTTGAAATTCAAAGAATGCCTCAAAAGTTTAGCTTCACGTAAGTAAACGCTGCGCATCGCTTAGACATTTGTAGGACCACTTGGAAATCAATTATGCATCGGAGACAACCGTAGGCTCACTTGGTTTGATTTGTATAGCTACAGGAGTAGATTGCATTGTTTGCTTGACCAATTGCATGAGATGTGGATAAAGTTGTCTCGTGAACATCTCTTGTCACCCAGTGGACAAAGGTCGAGGAGAAACTTATGAGTGTATTCTCGATCGCCTTTCCATTTCCCTTGAATATCTCTAATTAGAAACTGTTGAATCTGATCTCTTTCTTCCGAAAACTCGCTTATCACATCTCAAGAATGATTAACTCGTCCGCCGTTGATTCAATTTCTTGTTGACCACGCTTTTCTTCCTTACTTGCCCGACAGCTTTGACAATCTTTGTTTTAGCACGTGATGTCCAAGTATCGGTTGGTTTCTTTACCGATTTGGATGCGGATCCGTGGTGTCTTTGGATGGTGGTGGTGATGAATGAGAAGATGAGTCGACGATGATGAGTCATGAGAAGGCTCGGGTCCTTTGGTGGCTCAAGTTTGTTCCTTGCTACGCTCGGACTATCTAGAAGATAATCATCGGCTTCTTTTTCAAGCCTTTAGCCTTTTCTTCACCTTTAATCCTAGCTTCTTCATCCGCTTTAGCTAGAGCTTCTTCTTCGCTTTTCTTTAGCAAAGAACCTCAACATCTTCATCAAGAATTTTCTCTCGCCTTCTCCTTCTTCTTTTCTCGTTCCTCAAAGTCAAAATGATATTATCCTCTTGTTGCTTTAGTTGTGATTCGTGGGTGGTGGTACCGCTTTTCTTTATCGGGTTGATTAACCGCATCGGAAACTGGTGTGGTTAGTGCACCACCACTTGACCCTCCAGGGCCACTAGTCTGTTGAAGATTGAACTCCTTAGCAACATGTTGTAATCTGAGATTCTTTAGCTTGTTGCGGTATTCTCTTTCTTCATCATGTGGCTCTTCATCTGAGCTTTCTTCTTTCTCTTGCTCAGCAACTGGAGTTTTCCCTTTATCAGATTTGGGACTGAGAGGTTTTGCTACTGTTAAAGTATTATCTGTTGGAGTTTCAGAGTAGATAACCTCTTCATCCGTATCAGTGTCCTCGGAGTCCTCGTCCATCAATTTTGGTTCAGGTTTAGGATTAGGGATAACACCCTTTGATGGAACTTTCCTTTGAGGGTATGAGTCCTCTTTGGATACTTACGTACTCTCGCTTTGCAACACTTCCAAAGACCGCCATATCTCCTTGTCTTCTTGATGATACACCGAAGACTTTTCATCTATGAACCCCACTTTGCCTGATGCCACTGCTTCCAGATAACGTTTGTACGATTGAAGTTCCTTGATCTCAGCAGTAAGAAGGCAATCCGGCAAAACAACACCTTGTTTCTTCGTTGTTGATTCTTTGAATCTTACGACATTGAGTGTAGGCTCAAACAACACGGAGTGATGTTTGGGGTCATCAAGTCTCAAAGGAATATCAGGATTATTCCCGAGAATCCTCTGGATCAACAGTTTTGTGTATCTGATGTAAGGGATTTTGGTGCCAGGTTTCCTGAAATATGACATCATGTCATCCCAAATTAGACTTGCGAAATCGATGTGCATCATGTTGACCATGCCCCAAAATACTTGTAGTTCCATGAGCTTGGGATGCTCATAACCACTATCACATCCGTAAACCGATTTGGTGATCATGATGTGAGGGTTCTCCATGGTCGAGGAATATTCTTAAGATCTATCAAGAGTGTTTAGTGATAATCCCAAAGAGCTTCATCATAGCCAATGTCGACCATGAACCGGAGAGAACCTCTTCCGAAGGAGAAGCAACATAGTTGGTCAGTCGGATGGTAGGAAGAAGGAGAATAGCCCTTAAGTCCGATGGAGTGACGGTGACTTGTTTGTCGTTGAGTGTCACCGCACAACCTCTTGACCTTTGACCTTCTCGCATGGTATGCCGTAATTGGTGAACATAAATCTCCCACAGCTTGCGTAATTAGTGAACATATTCTTGTAAGGATGAGTCTTCGTAATATCCACAACAATTTGACAAGAAGACTCAGAACACGTGAAGTTATCAAAATCGACTCTGAGATTGTTCTTCCCAATCTTCATTATGTAACCATCTGGAAAGATGTCTTCCATTGTGAGAACATTTGGTGCATCAACGTTTTGCATTGTGACATCCATATTGTGATCTGAAATATATTGAGCCAAAAGAACCAACATATCGAAAGACATTACGTTAGTCAACAGTTGATTTTATTGTCCAATTATTGAATATGTTATGTTGATGAATGTTACGAATCCAACGTCACTTGAAGGTATAATAGTCCAAAGTAGTCGTGATAAGTTTCGTGAGTTTATTAGTTTTGAATTTTAAAGTCCAAATTTTCACCCATTTACACAACATATTAACCATTATAGCTTATTAGTGACATTTTGGTTTTGTGACGTTATGATTTATTCATTTACAAGTATGTACGCGAATAATTCATAATTAAGGTTAAAACAAGGCTTAAGCGTAGAAATTTCAAGCTTATGCGTAACAAGAATACCCATACGCCGTAAGCATAAGCTTATGCGTAGAAACTTCTCTTATGCGTAAGAAATATTACGCGTGAGGAAAAGAGTTTAGCATAAAGCTTACGCGTGGCGTATGTTAGAGCTTATGCGTAAGGTTTACTCGTAAGAGTGAACCTTATGCGATGACTCAAGTTTACGCATATCCTTCATAGGATACGCGTAGTCCCTTTGTAGAACCTTACGCATAAAGGTTACGCGTAAGATTACTCTTACGAGTAACATTCTACGCGTAAGGTGATCCTTATGCGTAGAGATCCAATGGTTAACCTTGATTCTGAATTTTCACGAGTAAAACCTGAAATAAGTTCATCATAACATATTCATTAACACATTTTTCAATCCTTTCAATCTCACACATGAAGTCACACTCATAACGGTTATGCGTAATATTTTCTTACGCGTAGAACTTAAACCCTAGAATTTAAATTTTACGACTAAGAAATCTAGCCATAGGAAATGCACCAAATTAATTCGGGATGTCTTAGAGTCTATATGAATGTGTTGCAACAAGTTTTAACATCCGTAACCTTATGAATCAAAAGTACCCAATTCAGATGATACTTAAACCCTAATACTCAATTATGCACAAATCATGTTTCGGAATGATTCAAGTGTGGTTTTGTTCAATTAAGCATGTTACAAACATCATACAACCATCTAATTACACGTAAACACTCACAAATGAAAACCCCCAAATCCACGCTAAACCCTAATTCTTGAAAACGATTAAAAATGTTTCGGGTGGATTTTGATGTTGAAAATGTTTATGATACTTGTTTTAAGCATTTTGACACAAAATTTATCATCACAAACACCCAATGATGATTTCGTGTTCATACGCATACGCGTAGAACACAAAATCATCCCTAACACAAAATCTAGCCGTTGGATTTGTTTAAAAACTCAAAACCAATGTTTATAATAACACAATGATCCTTAATACACTTACAGATTAGAAGTTCAAATTACGGATTTGTGAAATAATTTTATGCGTGGATGGGTAGTTGTTTAAGTAATAAATGTGTGAATTTAATGTTTTGAAAAAATTAGGGTGGAGTGGTTTTATAAAATTAGTTTAAACTTTTGACAACATTGGTCCCTCCACCTCAATCCTTTTCATCCAACGCCCATAACTTCCATTTTGGTTACGTAAAGCATGATATTTGTAAAGAACTTGACAACACTCCCCTCGACTTTAGAAATAAGGAAATTTTACAAATTTGGGTCCGGGAGTGTCAAGGAACAAGAAACAAGTCCACCATTATCAAAGATACAACCGAATAAGGTAACATGCAAGTACAAGGTTTTATGAAACGAAAATATTTATTTTCTCCCCTCAACACTTGACCGAAAAGATACTGAATTTTGAAAGAGAAAAGTGTTGACGGAAGATTTGTACTTGCCATGTTTGAAAGAAATAGATAGAAGAATATTTTTGAATTTTATCAGATTTTATATTTTTGTATTTTGTTTTTGAAAATTTATTTACAAAAGAGGTTTTGGTGTTTGACTAGTTTTAAGATTGTTTTAAAAGTTCATCTAGTTCCTCTCGAGTCAAACACCGCATACCAATCCGTGGACCAACTCAAGAAACCTAGCAGAGCTAAGGCTTTGGTGAGAAGATCCGCCAATTGGTATTCAAGACTCACAAAGTATAATTCAACTGCACCTTTTCCACATGCTCCTTGATGAAATGATATCAAGATCGATGTGCTTTGATTTCAATGTTGAACAGAGTTGCACGAGATCGCAATAGCACTTCGATTGTCGCAAAGACATCGATTCTCACAAATACGTAACCATAGTCTTTGAGTTGTGTTCTCATCCAAATGACTTGAGCACAACACGACATGGCTACATATTCTCGCTCGCTTGAGGACAACGATGTACAATCCGCTTCTTCGATTGCCATGACACCAGTTTATCACCAAGAAATTGTAGAGCTCTCAAGTACTTTTCCGTGAATCTAAGCATCCCGCGTGATCGTCTCAAAAGCTATTAGTTCAAAACCGAATCCTTCGGATACCGATTCCCAAGTTAATGGTTCCCTTGATGTATCGGAGGATTCTTTAGCCTCGTAGAGGTGAGTTTCAGCTTGGTCTTGACCGATAACGGAGCAAAGATATACAACAAATACAATGCCAGCCCATCGCTATTAGATACATGAGAGACCCAATAATACTTCGGTATTTGGTAGGTCAACCAATTTCCCATGCAAATCAAAGATCCGCTTGGTATGTGCCATTGGTGTGGCATAGGTATCACAACTTTGCATTCCATGTTTGTTTAAAATTTCAAGAGCATATTTGACCGACTTAAGAAAATACTACGGGTGATTGATGAACTTGCAATCTAAGAAAGAATGTAAGTTCACCCATCATGGACATTTCAAAATGTTTTTCATAAGTTTTGAAAAGCGCTTGAGTATTTTAGATGTGTTGACCCAAAATGATGTCATCCACATAAATTTGAACGATTAAAATGTGTTCCCGTGATATTGTATGAAAAGTGTTGGGTCGACCGATCCTTTAGTGAAATTATTGGCAATAAGAAAGGATGATAACTTATCATACCACGCCCGAGGGCTTGTTTGAGACCGTAGAGAGCCTTGTTCGCTTTGTAGACGTGATTAGGGAACTCGATCAACAAATCCTTCCGGTGACTAACATAGACCGCTTTTTCGTTTCCATTTAGAAAAGCGGTTTTGACGTCCATCCGAAAGACCGTGATGTTCATGTGAGCCGCGAATGCCGTAAAGATCCGAACAACCTCAAGTCTAGCAACTGTGCGAATGATTCCTCGTAATCAATCCTTCTTCTTGTCTATAACCCTTAGCCACCGTGACGTGACTTATTTCTCGATAACCGCATCTTCAACATCCAACTTGTTTTTCCAAATCCATTTAAGACCGATAACATAGACCCTCGTTGGTTTTTCAACCAATTCCCATACTTCAAGACGCTTAAACCGATTAAGTTCTTCTTGCATGGATTCAATCCAGCTTGTCATAAGTCATTGCTTTTTAATGTTTTGGGTTCAGATTGCAAACGGTAAGTGCATAAATGCAATGTTCACCGTCATCAAGGCATTGTCTAGTTACGATCGGTTGATTCGGGTTTCCAATGATGTTCACAAGAGGATGGTCTTTAGTCCAACGATGTGTGGAGGGTTGATGTTGATATACATTCGCAGACAGAGGATTCAAATGACTTGTAGATGATTCCGCAACATCGGGTGGCGTAAGCATTTGCAAAAGGGTTGAAGAACGATTTGGATCATAACTGCAGTGGGGGTACTTCATTGTTCGTAAGATCATCGCTAGTTCGCCGTCATTGATGCGGTTTGTTCGATCGTTGTTGTAGAATCAATTGGTGGTGCTTCCTCAACAAGAGTTGTTGTTGCGGTGTATCGTGATTGGATTATTATCAGTTGAGCAATGGAAACATTTGATACATCCGAGCACGCTCATCAATATCATCACTAAATAGAGGAGCAAATAGTTGCTCCATTTGACGACGAGTAAGTTGTAAACTTGGTTCACCGATGATGGGGTTTGAGGAAGTTTAGACGGTTATGTCCGGTTCCAAGTCGTTATGCTCGTAAGCCATTTCAGAAGCTCATCGAAATTGGCATGAATCGCTTCCATAATCTCCTTGTACGACGATTCCGCATCCGTAACCCTTAGAGTTTTCACAATATCCAACAAAGACTCCAATGTCGCTTTGGCTTTGAGCTTACCAAAGTCATCACGATCATTATTTGGTAACAAAGGGATCCAAATACATGAAAGTGTTTGAGATTCGGTTTACGGTTGTGGATAAGCTCATAAGGTGTTTTGTTGTGGCGCTTGGTAATCATTGAACGATTCTTAGTGTAGCATGCATTGACACGGCTTCAACCCACAAGTAATCCGAAGTTTTGCATTTATCAACATCGTTCTTGCAACTTCCACTAACGCACGATTTCAGTCTTTCAACAACTCCGCTTTGTTTCGTGTTCGTGCAATTGATGTTTGATGCTCAATTCCCACTTTCTCATAATATGCACGAAGAGTTTGATTCACAAATTCAGCCTTTGTCTGCTTTGATTTGTCCGACCGTGTTCCGGAGTCGAACTTGAATTTTCGTGAGAAAGGTGATGATCATCTGTGGAGCTTGATCTTTACTTCGAAGAAAATAAACCCAAGTCCATCTTGAGCAGTCATCCACAATTACCAAGATGTAGTGTTTGCCATTAATCGTCTGCACATGCATCGGGCCACACAAATCCATGTAAAGAAGATGAAGCACATGACGTGAGTTGTGTTCCACCTTTGAAGAAAAATGAGCACGAGTGCTTTTTCCTTGTTCACAAGCTGAGCATAGGTGATCTTTAGAATACCGAAATCGTGGGAGACCTTCAACAAGTTTGAACCGTGCAAGGTTGGTTATGGTTTGAAAGTTTAAATGTGAGAGACGACGATGCCATAGCCAGGATTTTATAGATGTTGCCTTAGAAAGTAGACAAATGGGAGATGAAGCAATATTGAGATTGTGTAAAGACTTGATGCGCTGACTGGACATAAGATCGCTTCCTTGTAGATCACGAATGAAACAAGTTTTCTCCTAAAAGCAACTTCCAAATCTCCATCACAAAATTGACCAACCGAAAAGAGATTGTGACCGAGACCTTCCATATAATAAACTCGCTAATTTCGATGTTTCCATTGATGTAATCTCCGAAGCCCATGATAGCCGCAAGTGATCATTCCGAATCGACAAAGCAATGAACTTTGAAACAAAGTTTGATAACATTTAAGATTGCATGTCATGTGTTTGGAACATCCGCTATCAACAACCTAGAGGATGATCTCAGACACCCGCATTACACATGCATTTACACATATGGAATAGAAGTAGATGTGGAACCCGAAGAGTTAGAGGGTTTCGATGCAGTTATAGGTGAAATAAACATGTTAATGATTTTAGGTATCCATTTAAAGCCAAGTGTATTATGTAACCATTTCTGCCATCTTCAACTAGTCTTAGCTTTGGTCTTATTGAATGCACTAGGTGATAAGTTCTTCCTAGGAGGTGAAGTGGGTTCTAAGGGTACATCAATGATTAAAGCATGAGCACTAGAAGGCGGTTTACCTAGCATGCACTTAGAAGCATTAGTGGGCCTAGAGGTATTCCGCTTTCTAGATGTTAGTCGCTTACGAGATAAAATAGTTTTAGCAACCGATAACGCCACACGCGCGCTCGGGTCAAGGAAACTTCCTTTTCTTCGAGCAAGTTTTATAACACCCTAGGCGTTGAACCTAATCGTTGTAGTGTAGTAATTAGGGTAAGCCACGGGTATTGATATCGCTCTCTAGGGAATAGGAATGCTAGTGAGAAGTTACTACGCTAAGGTTGGGGTTGAGGAAGATTATTTTTGTATTTTTATATTTTATGAAATGGAAAGGTACTAATCTCGGTATTGGATTTGGGGTTGGTATTTCACCGATTACTCTACTATTATCTAATTATCTAAACTAAGGTTGTGGGAGTCTATGTCTAATTAATGTGTGCTCGTATGATAGTTTAAAGATGTGTTTACTTAGGTTATACTACTCCTTAATTATCTCCTATTGATGGTTGAGTTGTCACGTCCTTATTCTTAGTTGCGCTGTGTGTCTAAAGTTGTAGGTATGCTTTCTCCCAACTCTTTGAACTTACCAAAGGGTCTCGCCTACAAAACCCACTAGGATGATAAACTCTTACTCTAAGGCACTCTTTGAATAATTTAGCCTACAACTACTCGTAATCATATTCTAAGGTTCACAAAGATGAATCAAGCATTAAGTACACAACGAATGACCTATCGCATTACTAGATCATTAATCAACTAAGATAAGAAACAACCAATCAATATTCAATAATTAAGTTTCATACTTCCTAAGCAAACACACAAATAAATTAGCTTGACATGGAGAACATGCAAGCATACACACAAATAATCAAAGACATAATTGAATTAATGAAGTAAATACTTATCTTGATGTAAGATAGGGTTTAAAACCCTAAAATACTGTACAAGACACCTTAGGTTCGGTTTTAGGTTTTCACCCAAAAGACTCTCTAAAACCGAAAAATTCGGATTCTATATATAAGATTACATATGCGACGGCGCCACCTTATGTTTTGTGACGCCGTCGTGTCGCCGCCATTAGGGTTTCGCCTTGGCCACGTTAACCTTGCGACGGCGCCACCTTATGTCCGTGACGCCGTCTTCAGCCTCGACGCCGTCTGGTCACATCTAGGCCGCCCGAGTTGGGACGCCTACTCTTTAAAACCCGACGCCGCCACTTGTAAATGAGCAATTTAGCTACCGAGTCATCACAAAAGTGATGCGACGGCGTCATAGCTTAACACCGACGCCGCCCCTTCGGTTCCAAAGCATCTGAGTGGCTCGATTCTTGACTTTGGCCATTTTCTTCAGATATTCGCCTTTTCGTCCAAATAAGTGCCATTCCAAAGATTTTGCCTTCAAGAGACCTAAAAGTGAAAAGGAACGAAATTAAGCAATAACGGATACAAAAGTGATCAAATAAGGGCTAAACGACCCTCAAAATGGTACCTTTAAAACCTTATCAAATATCCCTACACTTGTTATTTGCTTGTCCTCAAGCAAATGTGCTTTTAGCCAATTAATTTATAAGTTAGGGGTCATGAAGCATTAATTCAAAACGGTCCACAACACATATAAGCCCAAGAAAGTCATAACAAGCACGGAAATTACATACTAGCACCTCACATGGGGTGTTTGGGTACTCACATCTCTCTCGGGTGTATATATGAAATATAACAAATAGGAAATGGAAGATAAACACTCATTAACCGTCCTAGTACATAGATTACCATAGGCTTGAGAATAGATCAAACCTCCATCGCTTACGCGAAGCACCTAGGAAAGACTATCAAAGAGGTCTTTAAAGGGTTGTAATGTTAGGCTTACGGTAGGGAAACAAAGGGTTTGGTGGGATAGGCTTTTTAATGGTGGCAAGTCAAAAATCTTTATGTTAAATGCATACGAAGAATGGCGTTGCTAAGTCAAGACTCGACACTCTAAAACTCTAGGTAACAGAAATAAACAAACATAAATTTAAAAGATAGATGTAGGATGGTAGCCCGTATTTTTTTTTTTTTTTTTTACACTCTATTTTTTTTTTTTTTCTCTTTTTTTTTTTTTTTTTTTTTTTTTTCACATACACTTTTACTCTACCATCCTCTACGGTAACATCAAAATGATAGGGATTTATAGGCACATCCCTACACTTGAGTTTTTATTATTCTAACACTAATTTGACCCGAATTGAAAAGATCAAAACACTTGGGGTACATTATTACGCAAACAAAGGGAATTTGAATTTAACGCTCCTTCCGTCATTTCATAAACTTTAACTTTTCCCATGAATCCCAATCGTCCCAAAATCAGATACAAAGGATATGACTCGACTTAGCAACTTATGCAAGCAACTAGATAATTGAACTAAGGGTTTAGGGTGATAACAAACATTTGCACTAAAAGTGAGTGCATAAGGGGTAGGCTAAGGCGATTTGGGTGTATATTTGGGGGTGTAAACAATGTTTTCATTGATATTCCGAAAACCGAAACATCACGAGAACCGCGAAAAGGATAGGCTCGAGGGGTTAACTAGGGGTATCGTGTACTAAAGATGAGTACAACGCAGCAGTGTGGGGAATTACTCAACCGATGTGGAAGAAGTAATTATATTACGGTATCAAACAAGGGTTATCCTAATGCCTCTTATCCTTTAGTTATTCCTAACTACACAAGTGTAGCCTCACTTGCGATCTCGGAATGCATCACAAAACAAGTTCTAGAATCTATTATACTACCGGTTCACACTCTAAGCATTAAAGATGAATGCTTTAATTCCTACTAATCTAAGGGCGATCCTCACATTTTGGGTGGAATTTAAGTGGTAAAGGGTTTTGTGCTAGTCATGCAACTTCCTATCCATGAGACGCTTTTGTTAAGACTAATGGCCCACTCCTATATGTCATGAAAAATTTTAAATTTGGTGCCAAAATTACCCTAACCGACATTTTCTCATGGTTTATTACACAATCACAATTGACAAAGCAAATAATCAAGGATAAGCATAGTTTCAAAGTTCCCATTTTATTTTCCTCCCTACACTTAAACCGAACATTGTCCCCAATGTTCCCGAAAGTATCAAAGTTATGATAATGGAAGGTAATTAAAACGAAGAAACTAATACTCCCCGATTAGCTCGGTAGGATCCGTAAAGTGGTGGTTAAATCCTTTTCAAGAAGAATTATTGCGTGAAAAGCTCCTTCCAATCTTATGTAACTTCTTCTTGACAAAATAAACCCGCACACTTGAAGAAAACAAACGAAACCTTCGCGTAAAATCGACGGTAATAATATATATAAGACTCGATTTAAACTAGGATATAATGCTTGTGGAATGGATGTTTACGAATTTCTAAGAAAATTAAGACCGGAAAATTCCAAAATTTATAAGTAGCTCGAAAACGAGAAAAAGTAACTGATGTTTTACTCCTTCCCGACGCCGTCCAGTTGCAATCTCGACGCCGTCAGTTATCCCGACAAAACCGGTCTCGCGATTTTCGGAAAAATTCGAAAATTTACATCTTTAGAATCGAAAAATTTCGCAAAACATCCATTATGACTCGATACAAGCATTTGACTCGAACAAACAAACATAAATATCTTTTAGTTAATTGTTATTCTCATGTTTACGCTTCTTTTGAAAACGTGTAATCCTCCCTACACTTATCCCTTATGTAAAATACCTTTATATGCAATTAAGACGAGGTTAAAACAAAATAAAGCATTTTACAAATTTAAACATGAGGATAAACAATTAATAAAAGATATATGACACTAACAAGCAAACAATTAAGCATGGGTTGCCTCCCACGAAGCGCTTTTCTTTATTTAAGAGTCTTGTAGCTAGACTCATAGTCGTGCTCCCACGTTGCCTCACCACCGCCTCTTGACGATCTCTATCTGGGATTCCATGTTGTAGAAGTGTCCAATGATGCACCTTTCTAAGAGTTCATCCTCTCCCACTCGGTCCTATATTTCGTCCTAAATTCAAACAATCTTTATAGAACCCGAAAATCTTAGCCATAACATAATCTACTCCCTTTCCCTATCCTCATCATTCCCGTAATAGACCGACATTTAAGTTCCTTTTCATCATTAGAGAATGATGAAAACTTCTCAATCTTAAACGGCATTTGGTAAGCTATGTCGTCGGTCTCATCCTTGAATCGCACTAT
Source organism: Chrysanthemum lavandulifolium (assembly GCA_022545495.1). Classification (NCBI taxonomy): domain Eukaryota; kingdom Viridiplantae; phylum Streptophyta; class Magnoliopsida; order Asterales; family Asteraceae; genus Chrysanthemum; species Chrysanthemum lavandulifolium. The sequence goes on from CM040246.1 coordinate 156,065,953, forward strand.
TCCTATCGAGGGTCATAGGTCATCCCTGCTTTCTATGAAAGGTTTTCCTAGAAGAACGTGGGACAAGCTAGGTCAATGGCCGTGCTAATATCATCCACAATTATGAAGTCCGTAGGAACGTGAAACTACCTACATAGACGGGCAATCCCTTAACTCTACCGAGAAAATTGCACTTATCACTAGGATTATCGGGGTCTTGCCTAGTTGGGATAGGCTCCTTCATTATCCAATTGTAGTAGGTGCTAGTCATTATGTTAATTGGGATTTGCGATCAATGTAGGCTTTTGCCACAAAAGGTGTCCTATGCAACATGGTATGTTAAGATTCCAAGGGTTCCCAAACTTGATTCTAGGACTTTTCCTAACATACATGCGACGGAGGTCACGCACTAAGTGAGGTGGCGGATAGTTCTTTTTCGTAGGAAATTTGTTGAAATAGTCAATGTCTACTTCATCTACTTCCTCGGTGTTTCATCATCCACAAGTGTATGGCCCTCTTCGTCATCCGTTCTATCCGGTTTCACTAAGGCGATGGTATTGACGAATTGGACGTGCTTAGTTAGCTTGCTTGGATCCTTAATCTCTATACCAAGGCTCGGGAGTTGAGATAGCACTAACCTTCTTATCACTATTAGTTATGGCTTTCAAAAGGTTGTCTATTTTCCTATCCATCTCGGCTTGTTGATGGTTAAAGCGGTCCGAGAGCTTAGCCATTTGGGTTTCTTGGGATGCAACTAGGTTTTGCAACATCCCTTCGACGCTTTGTTGGTTAGGACCGTTAGGTGGGGCCATGAGAAATCTTTGGAGGTGAATTCTTTGGTTTGTCCCCGTGAGAAGTCGGGCTTGCTTTTCCATGCCTCACGGGTTTCATTGAAATTCCTAGGTCCGGTATTGTAGGAATCTTCCTCCGCTCCATTAATACGCGAGGATGCGTAGTCAACGGAAGCATGTTCGGGGATCGGGTGCTATTGCGCGTGTTATGAGGATCATAAACGGCTCGCACGAGGAAGAAACTTTGTTCACATGGTATGAAGACTTAGGATTTTCGTAAGAACTCATGAGGAAGCTAACTTGATCTTCAAGTTCGATCATCCTACGGTCGAAAGGTTGTGAGTTGATGGAAGGCAAGGAGATCGCTTTAACGGTTTTAGGTAGCTCACGGGGTTGTCCCAACTTTCGTTATCGTAGGGCAAGGTCCTCTATTATACCCCATGATTCTTCCGCGGTGAGATCACTAAGTTTTCCACCGCCGCTTGGTCAATGGATCGCTTAGTGGGAAGTTGACATGATCTTAAAAGATTTGGACTTGGAGCCAAAGATCAATGCCGTGATGAGGACTTTATGAAGTAAGTCCTTGAATCGGGTCCATGCTTCAGAGAGATTCACCTTGACGTTGTTGGAACATCAAGATGTCATTCCTAAGCTTAGTGGTTCTCCCGTGGGAAAAATTGAGCAAGGAAGCGAGAGGTAAGATCATCCCAACTTGAGATGGAGCCATGGAAGTCGCCAAGCCAATTACTAGCTTGGTCCCGTAGAGAGAATTGGAAGAGACGCAGCGCGTGGTCTCCCGAGTAGTAGCATCAAGGTCGATGGAATCGACAATTTTGAGGAAATCCTCGATGTCGATTTGGATCTTCTAACGAAGTCCATGGAATGCACATCCGCTTTGCACCAACCGGATGGTGCCGGATCGCAGGCCGTAGTTTGGGCTTGGTCGGTAAGCTCAATGGTGTTCCTATAGCCTAGGTGGCTTGGTCTTGAGTATTCACCAAGAGTACGGGCTCTTGGCGGGTCATTTGGTGGTGGGTTGATGAGTGGTGGTTGGTTATCATCCTCCATGATGAAAAGTGATGGGTGTTACGAACAAAGGTCACGAAGAAGGGGATAGACTAAGAGAAAGCTAAAATGAGAAAAATTTACTTGATAGGAATCAAGCAAAGAACCTAAACGAGGTGGACTACTAACTAGCTATTCTATTCCCGCAATGCGCCAAAACTTGATAATGCTACACGCGTCGTCGGGTCAAGGAAACTTCCTTTTCTTCGAGCAAGTTTTATAACACCCTAGGCAAAGAACCTAATCGTTGTAGTGTAGTAATTAGGGTAAGCCACGGGTATTGATATCGCTCTCTGGGGAATAGGAATGCTAGTGAGAAGTTACTACGCTAAGGTTGGGGTTGAGGAAGATTATTTTTGTATTTTTATATTTTATGAAATGGAAAGGTACGAATCTCGGTATTGGATTTGGGGGTTGGTATTTCACCGATTACTCTACTATTATCTAATTATCTAAACTAAGGTTGTGGGAGTCTATGTCTAATTAATGTGTGCTCGTATGATAGTTTAAAGATGTGTTTACTTAGGTTATACTACTCCTTAATTATCTCCTATTGATGGTTGAGTTGTCACGCCCTTATTCTTAGTTGCGTTGTGTGTCTAAAGTTGTAGGGTATGCTTTCTCCCAACTCTTTGAACTTACCAAAGGGTCTCGCCTACAAAACCCACTAGGATGATAAACTCTTACTCTAAGGCACTCTTTGGATAATTTAGCCTACAACTACTCGTAATCCTATTCTAAGGTTCACAAAGATGAATCAAGCATTAAGTACACAACGAATGACCTATCGCATTACTAGATCATTAATCAACTAAGATAAGAAACAACCAATCAATATTCAATAATTAAGTTTCATACTTCCTAAGCAAACACACAAATAAATTAGCTTGACATGGAGAACATGCAAGCATACACACAAATAATCAAAGACATAATTGAATTAATGAAGTAAATACTTATCTTGATATAAGATAGGGTTTAAAACCCTAAAATACTTGTACAAGACACCTTAGGTTCGGTTTTAGGTTTTCACCCAAAAGACTCTCTAAAACCGAAAATTCGGATTCTATATATAAGATTACATATGCGACGGTGTCACCTTATGTTTTGTGGCGCCGCCGTGTCGCCGCCATTAGGGTTTTGTCTTGGCCACGTTAACCTTGCGACGGCGTCACCTTATGTCCGTGACGCCGTCCTCTTCACCTTCGACGCCGTCTGGTCACATCTAGGCCGTCGAGTTGCGGCGGCCCTACTCTTTAAAACCCGACGCCACACTTGTAAATGAGCAATTTGGCTAATGAGTCATTCACAAAGTGATGCGACGGCGTCGCGATTAACACCGACGCCGTCCCTTCTGGCCCAGCATCGAGTGGCTCGATTCTTGACTTTGGCCATTTTCTTCAGATATTCGCGCTTTTCGTCCAAATAAGTGCCATTCCAAAGATTTTGCCTTCAAGAGACCTAAAAGTGAAAAGGAACGAAATTAAGCAATAACGGATACAAAAGTGATCAAATAAGCGCTAAAACGACCCTCAAAATGGTACCTTTTAAAACCTTATAAGCAACACATTTGTCATGACAACCGTAAAACATACTTTTCGACAACCAATACAAGAAGCTTCAAACTTAACATTTAAAGTACTTAAGGTTTCAAGATTCGTTACATCACTTTTTCCATTACATTTGTTAGACGCAATATCTAAAGTGGGTGCAACGTGAGTCTTATTCAAAGTCCTAAGGTGTTCTTCGCTTCGAGTTCTTTATTGTTCTTTTCTTACGTCGAACTTCCTATTCTTCCTTGATGTGCTCTTAAGTCGTGAAGTGCTAGCGTTGGGAAAAGAGGCAATAATTCTGTTCGATGAGGGAAGCACATTAGTATCTTGTGATGGGTCATTTGACAATCTAAGAATTCTGGTGCAATAACATTTGTGCTTCTATTCCTATCTTGTTTAAGTTTCACCAATTACGCTTTTAGATCAAGGATAGTGTGTAACAAATCTTGATTTTCGTGAGCGAGTGTTTCCATTTTGTCGTAAAATATCTTTGGTATATGCAAGATGATCATCAAGATCTTTTGACGCTTGAGCAAGAGTCTTTTTGAGTAAATCAAATATGACCCCATATTCCTTTTTAACTTTTGAAATTTCTTGTTCATATTTTGAAATTTGACACTTCAAAGACACGTTTTCATCATCCAGTTGCTCAAGTTTTGGATTAAGAGTTTTTGTATGCAACTGACTGATTTTGTTTTGTAAAGCGAGTTCTCTATTTTGACAATCTTTTTGACACCATTGAAGACGACGTTTTGCATTTGAAAGCTCGTTTAACAATCGCTCATTTTCAGTTTTCAAAGATTTGATTTGCTGCACATTATCGGTATTCTCAACATTTTCAACAGAATCAACAGAATCTGCAGAGATATAATCAAATGCATATGCAACAGAATGTAATAACACAACATTAATGTTATCAGCACAGATTACATCTTCCAAGAGTCGATTAACATCTTTTTGTAACATTTTCTTTTTACGTTTTGTATTTGAAATCGATGTTTCTGTTTGTTCGAAAACCCTTTTCATAAGTCCAAGTTCCTTGTGAAAATCCCTTTCCCAATATAATGCACAATTTTTCAAATTTCGGACATGAGGTAAAATTCTTTTCTAAAAATATCTCTTTGGGCTCATGCTTGAGGCGATTGAAAATGTTCAACTTTTATTTGAATTGATTTCAATTTCACGTTCCAAAAGTTTGATGTCCGATAAGAATGTTTCAAAATATTTTATAACTTTACATTGTTCATTAATGGCTTTATTTCACCGAGTGAAGGTAAAGGACCATTAATTTGTGTAGTATTGGAAGGGACCCTCATTAGAAGACTCGAAGTAGGTGTGATAACCCAATGTGTGTTAGAAAAACACATTGTGTGACGTAAGTGACTTTTGAATAGTTATATGGTTTGTTATAAACAACATTTTCCAATTTTGACCGACTCTCGCTTTCTACATCTAATTCCTTCATGCGATTATATTCAACAACGATCATAATGGAATCATCAATTACGTATTGCCTTTGTAAACTTGAGGATTTGGTTTGAATGCTCGTTTGAAAACTTAGGTTTGTAATCGCAAGATTCGGTCCATATCCATTTGGATTTGGTTTAAAAGTAAACTTTTGAATAGTTGTGATTGACTCACCATGTTTATAAACAATATTTGAAACTCTTTGATTTTGTTTTGTAAGTTGACAATTTCTTCAAGATAGTCATCTATTCATTTCTTTGAATGCTTTTGTACTCACATAATCTGTTTTTGACAAGTTAACAACTCGACTTGGCTTTTGAGTTTCCAAAGTGAGGCGTTAATTTGTTGTTTATGATCATATTTCGCTTGTTCTATTTGAGATAACAAAGCATTCTTGGATGCAACTAGATCACATATCCTGCTTTCTCCAAAGATTTTCCGTTTTGGTAAGATTTAGCAAAGTGACTTCAAAACCTTTTCACGTTTTTCTTGTTTTTGAAAATGTTGAGTTGAAACTTTAAGCATTCATTATCCTTAGTTAGCGATGCATTTTTATCCTTTAATTGCTTATTGATGTCAAGGCATTTTTCCATTCGGGATTTTTGGTCCTTAAGTAAGGTCATGAGCTTAATATCTGGATTAGACGAAAGTTCAACTTGTTCAACGTGAGTCTCAACATGATCATTATTCCGATCCTTAAGTATAACCACGAAGTCAACTTGATTGTCAAAGGTAACCATAAGGTCATCTTGATCGTCAAATATAACTACGGGATTTATTTGATTATCATCGGAATGAGATATAGACGACTCATGTTGAACACTCTGAGCCTTGTCGGATGCAGATGTTGGCGGAGATATCAGATCAGAAATGAGTATAGTTTGATCCGATACCTGAGACAAGCCGTCAGTGTCATACACTGGGCATGTGTCACTCATGTAGAGTTCTTGCATGTTTGCCATTAACATTACAACATTGCATTCGCTGCAAGTCCTCCATATCATCATCCGATTACGCATTAGCCATGAAGCTCGTTCCTTGTTGGTAAGAGTTCCACCACTTCATCCTTGAGAGCCAAGAGTAAAGCTTCTTTGTGATAAGCGCGCCTCTTGTCCTCGGCTTAGGGCATGCATTAGCTAGATGACCCTTCTCATTCTGATTATAACAACGAAGACCATTAACCCCAATCTGAGCATTTCTCTGTTCAACCACATGAGCTCGTTGTTGTGGAGCACCCATGTTATTCCTTCCATTACCATTAAACCCTTGACCACCACCCATCTGACGAACATTACGACGATTCTGAACTTTAACACGTCCATTGTTGACAACAGCTTGATTCCTTGTGTTTGATGAGGTACGAATGCGATTGTTGGATTTGTTTGAGTATCGGTCGAAGGCTCTAGCAATCATGACAAACCCTTGTTGCAATGCATCGAAAGCTTCAAGATCCTCATTAGATTCACCGTAATGTTGGGAATAAAGCTAACAGATTACCACTTATAAGCTTGTGGAAGGCATTCTTGAAGAATGCATTAGCGGTGGAAACACATTACCACCGCTAGTACATATATTACCACCGCTATTAGGATAATTGTTATGTATCCGTGTATTGATAAGTATAGAAAAGATCTTGTGTATATTCTATATAGTTAGCATTATACTTATCTTGTAAAGGACTCCTTGTGCTATAAAAGGAGATCCTAGGTCATTGTTTAGAGTACTACTTATCTTGTAAAGGACTCCTTGTGCTAAAAAACTCACGTAAGCTTCAAGGTGTAACCCTAGTGATAAGCAAGATCACTCGTATTATTCTTAATAATATTGGAGCTTTGTGTTAAACTGTTCTCACTTACATTACATCATATAATCCATCTTCTAAGTATTACTAAGTATATTCCGCGTGCTTATTAATATAACTCAAAGTATCACTAACACAAGGTGTGTGTTTAGATCCATCAAGTGGTATCAGAGCGAAGGTTCTGATACTTTGATTTAGAAGATCCAAGGAATAAGCTTAACCAACTCACTCAAATCAATGGAGATGGAAAACAACCAGTCCAACTCTGCTCCAAGGCTTCCTAAGCTCAAACTTAATGAGTTTGAGATGTGGAGGATAATGATTGAGCAATACTTTCTCATACAAGACTATGCTCTATGGGAGATCATCTTAATCGGTGATTCCTTCAAGTCCATGAAGAAGACGAGAAAGTTGGTGACACGAAGTTGTAACAGTTTACATACACGAGACTAATGATGAAAGAGCAAAGAAGAAGAATGACACGAAGGCCGAAGTTTGTTACTAATGACTCTTCCTAAAGACCGGATCATTGCTTTTAGCAAGTTCAAGACAACAAAAGAACTTTTGAAGAGATTTGCTCGGTGTTTGGTGGCAATGATGCTACTAAGAAGACTCAAAGACATTGTTGAAGCAAAGTTATGAAAACTTCTCCGCTTCAAGCAATGACTCACTTGACAACATCTTCACCAAACTCCGGAAGATTGTCACACAACCGATCGTGTTTGGAATTGAGGTAGAAAAGGAAGACCTCAATTTGAAGTTTCTAAGAAGTTTGCCTTCCGAGTTTCACACTAATGTTACAATCGGGAAAATAAACCGAGATTGAAACTATGAAGCTCAATGATCTTTACAACAACTTCAAACTTATTGAACAAAGATTGAAGAAGGCGGAAACTTGGTACAAGCTCTAGCGACTTGGCATTGTTGTCAACCTCTGTTGACGATGATGATTCTGAAGATGACAATGATGATTTTGCCATTCTTTGGTTCTACAGTTTCCATCGGTAATGCTAGTGTTACCACTGCAGTTCAAAGAAGAAGGTTGCTAGGTATTGGAGATCCTACCTTTTATGCTTTTATCTCCACTCAAGTTAGTGGCTCTATATTAACTCTTGAAGACATAGAGCAGATTGATGAAGATGACTTGGTGGATATGGATATAAAGTGGCAAATAGCTCTTCTTAGCATGAGGGCTAGGAAATTCTACAAGAAGACTGGCAAGCCAATTCACATCAATGGTGGAGAAACTGCAGGTTCGATAAAAAGAAAGTAGAGTGTTTCAATTGTCACAAGTTGGGGCATTTTGCTAGAGAATGCAGAAGACCAAAGAAGCAGGAAATAGGTCTACTTGGTACAATCAAAAGAAAGAATCAATTGTGGAAGAACCAAAGGCAATCTTGGCAATTGATGGTGTGAGCTATGATTGGAGTTTCATGGTGATGAACAAGAGGAACAACCTTGAGATGTTGCTCTTGTGTCTGAAACATGCTCTCATGGCTTTCTCGACTACTGAGGTACAAAACTTTGAAAGTTGTTCTAAAACATGTAGGGCTTCTAGAGAATGTGAAAGGCTTAATGAATCTTATGAAAACCAAAGAACGAGTTGTTTCTTTGCTAATTATCTTGTGTCAAATCTTAGAAGAGGCATATCGTATTAGAGAAACAACTAGAGCATTATAGAAAATGAGTCAAAATATAATGATGATATGATTGTTCTTAGAAGAGTTAGATCATAAGATAGCGATGAATGAGGCATTAAAAGAAGAGTTTGAAAAACTTAAAAGATAAATGAGAATGTCAATTTATCTGTTGACACTGTTATTATCGGTCTAAGTCAATTGATAAAATTTGGAATGCTCAAATTACTAGTAAAGTTAAGTCGGTATGGGATACAATACATCTCCTCCACCACTAAGGGTGTTCCATCACCTCTGGCATAGATTTAGCTCATACAGGCCTAGAAGAATTTCGGGAACTTATTCGTGAATATGGTCCTCTCAAATTTGTGAAAAGTGAGGAAGAGGTTAAGCATGAACCCGATGTTTTGAAAGTGCAAGTGACTCATCATTGTTGATGAGAATGTTAAAAAGAATGTAGAGGCTTCTATCCCACAAGTTGTAAATACTATTACGGAGGAACCTAGGAAACAAGTTAATAAGCCTAGATCAACTGTAAGGTATCTTTGAGATGTATAGAAATAAGTCATCAGTTCCTAGGGGTAACCGGAGGAGTTGGAATCATGTAAAATCTCAACAACTAGGTAGTGAGTTTGTCATGAACAATAAAGCATGTCATATCTGTGGTAGCTTTAAACATTTACATACTAATTGTGACTATCATGTTGGGAGAAGGAAGTTTATGGGAATAAAGGGTGGAGTCAAACAGGTTTCAAAACAATATACACCCTAATTCATACAAAAAAATGATCCCAAGAGCGATTCAACTAAAAGTGGACTTAAAACTTTTGCCATTTGCTAAAGCTGTTAACACTGCTCACCCTAAATCACCTATTACAAGTGCAAAATTCAAAACAACTTTTGCAAAATCTGCACAAACAGGGAAAAGGTCTTTTTCTGATAAAAGGGTTCAATATAACCAACAGTGGGTACCTAAAACTAAACCAGCAGTTACCACTGCTCAGTCAAAAGTTCCCACTGCAAGGGTTGTAAACAAGACCAAGGGTAACATGGGAAATGTTGTGAAGGCCTCAACACGTTGGGAATGGAAACCTAAAGGAATTACCTCAACAACCAATCCCAATGGTGTATCAATGACCTTTGATAGATTTAACTATATTGATACACGAGGCAGATCCAAGTCAATCATGGCTTGGGTCTCCAAAGGAAACTAACTCCTTTCTTATATGTGCAGGAACATCCAAGGACAAAAGATCGGATCAAGGCTACAGATAGTGGATGTTCAAGGCACATGACCGGCAACAAGTCCTATCTCTCAAATTTTGAACACTATGATGGACGGTTTGTCGACTTTGGAGGTGGAGTTAATGGAAAAGTTCTTGGTAAAGGGTCATCGAAGCGGTAACTTGGATTTTGAACACATGTACTATGTAAAAGAGCTTAAGTATAATCTTTTAGTGTGTCACAAATGTGTGACAAGAAAAACAATGTTCTTTTACTAAAGATATGTGTTTTGTTCTCTCTAAGGATTTTAAGATGCACGATGAAAGTCGATTCTTCTTAAGATTCCTAGAAAAGGCAACTTATATAGCTTTGATATGAACAACATTGTTGCTAAAGATGATTATGCTTGCTTGCTTGCAAAGGCCACAGTGGATGAATCCATGTTATGGCATAGAAGACTTGGTCATGTTAATTTCAAAACCATAAATAAGATTGTTAAAGATGGTTTGGTAAGAGGCTTGCCTCAAAAAAGATTTGAAAATGATCAAACCTGTGTTGCTTGTCTTAAAGGCAAACAACACAGAGCTTCTTGCGGTCAAAATTGGTTAACTCTATTGCTCACCCACTTCAAATGTTACATATGGACTTGTTTGGTCCTACATCCGTGAGCGACTTAAATCTTAAGTATTGTCTTGTTGTGATGACGATTTTAGCGAGTTTACATGGGTTTTCTTTCTAAGAACTAAGGATGAAACAAGCGGCATCCTTAAGACCTTCATCACGAAGTTGAAAACCAATATGATATGAAAGTTAAAATCATTAGGTGTGACAATGGGACAAAGTTTAAGAATAGAGTTATGGATGATTTTGCGAGAGATAAAGGTATTAAAAGAGAATTTAGTGTTGCTAGAACTCCTCAACAAAATGGTGTTCTTTGAGAGGAGAAACATGACACTTATAGAGGTTGCTAGAACCATGTTGGCGATTCAAAATTGCCAATCACTTTTTAGGCGAGCGATTAACACTTGCATGTTATGTGCAAAACAGGGTTTTAGTAGTGAAAACAAAGAACAAGACACCTTATGAGTTATTTAGAGGTAGACCCCCTATCCTGGACTTCATGAGACCATTTGGATGTCATGTCACTATTCTCAATACCATAGATTATCTGGGCAAATTTGAAGAAAAATCTGATGAAGGGTATTTTGTTGGGTATTCCATGGTTAGTAAAGCTTTCAGAGTATTCAACTTAAGAACCCAAAATATTGAAGAGAATCTGCATGTTGAGTTCCTGGAAAACAAAGTGAATGTCAAAGGAACCGGTCCGAAAAATTTGTTTGATCTTGATACTCTAACCCATACTATGAACTATGTACCTATCTCTACAGGTACATCTTCTTATGATTTTGCAGGTTCAGAAGAGTTTCTTGATGATGATGAATCAAGCAAGGATCAAGTAGATGATCAAGATGAATTCAGTTTGCCACTTTGGGACTATGCAGATAATGATGATATTCCAAGGACTGGAGATGCTCAACCTTCTAATGATTCTGGAAAAGAAGGAGCTGGCAATATGAACACTGCAAATCATGAAAACAGTGGAAATTCAGATTCCACTGCTAGGCCAGAAGTTTCCACTGCAACACCAGAAGTGGAAAATACAACTCGATTCTGAGAGGAAGCTCAAGCCAATGATGTTGAAATCTCAAATATGCCAAATGAGATTGCGGTTCCTCGGACTCCCATACCTCAATTCATAAATCACATCCTCTTGAAAATGTGATTGGGGATGTCAATTCACCAGTGAAGACTAGAAGACAAACAAAATTGCCTGATATTCATGGATTTATTAGTGAAATCTATGAATCTAAGAATCATGAAGGCAAGAATGAATGTCTTTTCATGTGTTTTCTGTCACAAATGGAGCCAAAGAATGTATACAAGGCACTTGAAGATGAAAGTTGGGTGGAAGCAATGCAAGAAGAGTTGCTTCAGTTCAAGATTCAAAAGGTTTGGGTGCTTTGCGATTTACCTTCGGCAAGAAGGTAATAGGTACAAAATGGGTGTTCGAAACAAAAAGGATGAAAGAGGAATTGTTATCGAAACAAGGCTAGGCTTGTGGCTCAAGGATACACTCGGGAGGAGGGTATTGACTATGAAGAAGTGTTTGCCCAGTTGCAAGAATTGAAGCAATCAGGTTGTTCTTAGCCTATGCATCCTTTATGGGCTTTAAAGTCTATCAAATGGATGTAAAAGTGCTTTTCTATATGGGCGATTGATGAGGAGGTATATGTTTCACAACCTCCAGGCTTTGAAGACCACGACTATCCAAACAAAGTGTACGGGTGGTTAAAGCTTTGTATGGCTTGCATCGAGCACCAAGAAAATGGTATGAGACCTTAACTACTTATCTTCTTGATAATGGGTTTCATAGAGGCGAGTGGATCGAGACTTTGTTCATCAAGAAAGACAAGAATGATATCTTGCTAGTTCAAGTATATGTTGATGATATCATTTTGGTTCTACAAAGACAGAGATGTGCAAAGAGTTTGAGAAGCTAATGAAGGAAGAGTTCAAGATGAGTTCTATGGGTGAACTCACATTCTTTTGGGACTTCAAGTACAACAAAGGCCATATGGTATTTTCATCAATCAAGATAAATATGTGGTGAGATACTAAGGAAGTTCAAGTTCATCGATGCAAAGTCATCCAACACCCTGCAGACAAGACTACACATCAACTTTTGAAGGAAAATAGTGGTGAAGCGGTTGATGTGCACATGTACGAGTCTATGATTGGTTCTTTGATGTATCTTACATCATCTAGACCAGATATTATGTTTGCGGTGTGTGCTTGTGCAAGGTTTCAAGTCACTCCCGTGTTCTCACATTTGACTGCTGTGAAGAAGATTTTCAGATATCTTAAAGCATTTCCTAATCTGGGATTATGGTACCCTAGAGAATCACCTCTAGAATTGGTTACTTACTCAGATAGTGACTATGTTGGAGCTAGTTTGGATAGAAAATCTACAACAGGTGGATGCCAATTTCTTGGAAATAGATTGGTGTCATGGCAGTGCAAGAAACAAACAATGGTGGCAAATTCATCAACTGAGGCAGAGTATGTGGCTGCTGCAAGTTGTTGTGCTCAAGTTCTATGGCTTCAAAATCAACTTTTGGACTATGGGTACAATTTCATGAATACCATCATTTATATTGACAATAATAGTACCATTTGCATAATTAAGAATCCAGTTCAACACACAAAGACTAAACATATTGAAATTAGACACCATTTTATAAGAGATTGTTATGAGAAAAGGCTAATCCAAGTTGTCAAAATCCATCTTGATGATAACTATCTTGATTTATTAACAAAAGGACTTGATGTGGGTAGATTTCATTACTTGGTAACAGTATTGGAATGCTTAATCCATAAAATTTTGTGTCTAATGGTCTTTGGTGTTGAGGGAGGTTTTGGGTACTAAAATTGTTGTATAAGTTTGTATATGTTTTGTGCTTGTATTTTGCTTGTTCAATAACTTTTATGCGACAAAGATGGGAGTTGATCATAAAAGGTGTGTAATCGAGACACACAACAAATGGTTATTGATTCACCATGTCTAATCCACATAAGAATCAACTAGTCCGAGCAAACGACTCTTGGTAAAGACTTAACAAATCCGTTTATGGTTGATAGTTTACCAAAAACTATATGGTTATCAACTCACCATATTCTTTATGATTAAGAGTTGGCTAGTCCATAGCAAACGGCTCATGGTAAAGACATCTCAAATCCGTTGATAGCTGATAGTTTGCTAAAAACTATGATAAGAGCAGTCAAATTTTCTTATGTTTTACTTACCACTGCTCTTTGAAAATTTTTGTGAAAAATTACCACTGCTAGTTCACAGTTTCCACTGACAGTGTTATTTTTACCACTGTTGATCTAGCCGTTACAACTGTTGTGTCGATAACAAATTTTTACTAGCCGTTGAAGAGAAATTGCTTTCCATATATATAGGGTAACTTTTTTAGAAGATTATCTACTTTCCTATTTGCAATTTATCCTCTTGAGATAAATCTTTTCCTTAGATAATCTTTCTTGCAAAAACTCTTAAACCCTACAAGTATATATCTTTCTCTCTCAATTGGCGAGTTCTTCATACAATTCATACTTGACACAATATATTTTCATCAAAAGATACTATGGCACCAATCACCTTTGCGGATGAGCACAACCAAGTGGCCTATTTGGAAAAGTCAAGCGAAAAGAGTGGCCTGTTTTTCATCGATTGTGGATTTTCTAAATACTACTCATATAAGGTATGCTTTATTACTCAATCCCACAATCTATATCTCTCAAATCAAGCAGTTTTGGAACTCTGTTCACCCATAACCATTGAAAATAGAGATACACATGAAACGATGGATGCTCTTAGAGCCACGATGGATGGGGTAACTATTGATGTTCTTGAGTCATCCTTGAGGAGAATTCTCCAATTGGATGATCTCAATGGTATCATCACATTACCCATGCCGAAATTCATGAAAATCTTTCATCCATGGGGTATGATACCACCGACAAAAGGCTACTTTCAAAAGAGTGGTTTCATCCTCATTGGAGATTTTAATACATACTCTTTTACATTGCCTAAGTCCTAAGAAAACATCTTATGAACAATTCGGTTCAACAATGGCTTACCCTTTGGTTTGTCTAGCCACGATAAGATTTTTAATTGGTCTAAATATATTTTACAAGTATGCAAGGCAATGTAAAGAGTTCAACAAAATTTTGATGTATCCAAGGTTTGTGCAAGCAGTGTTAAATGAATTTCAACTGCAACCCCATACAAGAGTTTATAAAATCCGTTGCCTTAAGCCTAAAGTTTTTCAAAACATGGATAAGGATGGTAATAGGGTTGTTAAACCTCTTTTCCTCAAATGCTTGCAAAGATTTCACAGTGCAGGTGAAGATGCAACAATCCCGTTGTATCCCAAAACACACCCACAATCACAGTTCCAAACATTAACTACACTCCACCGCTTTCTCACACCTATGAGAGGAGGCAAAAGCAACCAACTCCTCCCATTACAACACAACATGTCACGATCCTTTTGGTTTAGGAACAAGCGTGGTGGTTCGAGCTTCAACCTAGTCCAACTAGGGAGGAATCGAGCCAATGCCCTATGATTCACCTCTCCCAACAGTCACACAGTTGGAAGTGTTGAGGCCATGGGCAACCTATGGAATTGATGGAACTTTGTACCAAATTATCCAAGCAGGTTGAATCTCTGGAGAAAGACTTGGCACGAGTTAAGGAGCAACATGCCAAGGATCTTACACAACTGAAGGAAGAGATTTATAATTTGAAGAAAGAGTTGCAGGGTTTGAAGCAAAGGAAAACTGCAAAGATAGTGATATCTTCTCCATCCTCACCTCATGATGGTGATTCAGAAGCATTCAGTGAAGATTTGGGAAATTCTCCCAAACAGGGGAGGAAAACTGATGCTGAAACCAAGGGGAGGAGAATTGATTTTGGAGATGAAGGTGTTTCAGGTGCAGGTTTTGATTTTGGATCAAGTAAAGGTACTGAGGAAGTTGATATTCAAGAAGAAGTTCCTCAACAACAACCAGAACAAGCATCTTTCACTGCTGCAACTGCAACTGCAAATATTACCACTGATACAATTTCCACTGCAGAGCCAAGAGTTCCCACTGCTTTGGACAAGATATTACCACTGCGGTGAAGAAATTGAAAAGCAGAAGAAAGAAAAAGGTAAAGAAATTGTGCAGAGTAAAGAGCAACCAAGAAGAAAGATTTCAAAGAAAGAACAAGCTCAGATTGCTCATGATGCTGAAGTTGCTAGAAAGATTGGAGAAGATGAAGTTGCAAACAAGAAAAAGCTAGATGAACTAGAAATTGCAGACTTCATGGAGGCTAAAAGGCTGGACAGAATGGAAACCACTGATCCAATGGATGTAAATCCACTTTCCACTGTTCCACCTACAATTTTCAGAGAAAAGACTCCAGAGTTTAGCTATGTACCTCTGAAACAAGAAATTGATTTCTTGATTGCTAATGATCCAATGAGTCAAGAAGAAGGCAATTGACCTAGTTGCGAGATAAGTCTTTAATTGAAGAACAAAGAACAACACAGTTGAAGGATTTCATTCAAATGAAGAATAATCAAGCACTTCAAGATGCAATTGTTTCGATCGAGAAAGGGTCAAAAGAAACCAAGACAACCAACCAAGGCACATGTTATCTCAATGATGAAAGATTATTGTTGCAATGTTGGTGGTGGAAAAGACATCGATTCAAAGGAATGATGATGATAAGGTTGAAGGTATCTACTACGAGTTAAAAGGCAAGATCAAGACTTTATTCCTATGAACTCGAAGAAGAAGAAAGAAGATATCCTCATCTCAAGAGAAAAGCCAAAGATAGTGAACCTCGGACACACAAGAAAACAAAATTTGTTTGAAGAACAAGAAGTTCAATCGAGAAATTCATTGAAGAACGGTGGTGGCATGATTTTGATTGAAGAAGGAGATTTTTATCCTGACCCACTGCAAGTCAGACATCCTATTGTTGATTGGGAAGTTTACACTGATAGCAATTTTGCTCCAACATGGAAGATTACAAGGCTAGGTGGTGAAACTTCATCATTCATTCTGTTTGAAGAGCTTATCAAAGCATGTGACAGACATGATCTGGATACACTGTAGAGATTAGTTCAAGAAAGGTTTGATGCTGACAAGATTAAATATATGAAGGAAATGCAGTTATGGGTTAATCTAAGAAGGCTCTATGAACCAGATACTAATGATGATTTCGGAAGTTCTCATGTTCATGTCCCGGTACTAAATGGTTTTA
Organism: Chrysanthemum lavandulifolium; assembly: GCA_022545495.1. NCBI lineage: Eukaryota > Viridiplantae > Streptophyta > Magnoliopsida > Asterales > Asteraceae > Chrysanthemum > Chrysanthemum lavandulifolium. Next base: position 156,082,350 of record CM040246.1, read on the forward strand.
TTATGATTCATGTGAAGTTTATCATGTTTCTACAAATCTGGAGTGGATGCATTTATGTTTCTTTGAGAAAGAATACCCACTCAGTGGAACTCTCAACGTGATGTTGTGTACAACAATAAGAGTTCATGAAGATAATGAGAAGGTCGAGCTTTGTTACATAGGCTTCAAGATCAATGTTCAAGAGCTATTCGAGATTTAAAAAGAAAGTGAAGTGTTTGATCGAATTCCCAAATCCTTACAGAAGATGCAGATTGAAGAAACTTATTGATTTGCGGAGAAATCATAAGTTTAGGGAGGATTGTTGGGAATAAAGCTATGATTACCACCGATAAGCTTGTGGAAGGCATTCTTTGAAGAATGCATTAGCAGTGGAAACACATTACCACTGCTAGTACATATATTACCACTGCTATTAGGATAATTGTTATGTATCCGTGTATTGATAAGTATAGAAAAGATCTTGTGTATATTCTATATAGTTAGCATTATACTTATCTTGTAAAGGACTCCTTGTGCTATAAAAGGAGATCCTAGGTCATTGTTTAGAGTACGAAAAACTCACGTAAGCTTCAAGGTGTAACCCTAGTGATAAGCAAGATCACTCGTATTATTCTTAATAATATTGGAGCTTTGTGTTAAACTGTTCTCACTTACATTACATCATATAATCCATCTTCTAAGTATTACTAAGTATATTCCGCGTGCTTATTAATATAACTCAAAGTATCACTAACACAAGGTGTGTGTTTAGATCCATCAGATACATATGAGCAAAGTAGCTAGAGTATGGTGGTTGAGACATCTTGAAACTTGTGTTGATGATGGATCTTTGTAGTCGAATGAAACTTTGTTGATGAAGTATCCTTGTCGTAGAAAACCGACTTATGCAAAGGAAATAACTTATCGTAAAACACCACCTTACGCGTAAGAATAGAGCTTCTGGCGTAGGATTAGCTTCGCCTAGGGTTAAGGAAACCTTAGCTTATGCGTAATCCAAAAGCTTAGTAGTAGAATGCTTATGCGTAAGATTTGCTTATCGTAAGGCGGCTTAAGCGTAAGAAAATGCTTAGGCGTAAAGTATGCTACGCGTAAGTTTTAGCTTAGGCGTAAAACTAGGGTTTGCCCAAAAATCCTTTACACTTATTCGATTAAAAAAGATATCCAAATTCGAAGTGTTTTCGGGCTTATCAAAGCAAGAAAACACCGAGTAAACCAATCTTGTTGAAGATCGAACCTTTTGGAGCTTACTGCGTAAACTTAGGGTTTTTCTGTCGTAGGATTTATCAAAACTTTGCCAAAGCGATTTTTTACGTCCAAAGTGTTTCTAAACCGATTTTTATGATGAAAGACTTCAATATCACCAAAATAACACAAAAGTGTGAAACTTGATGATCCAAAACTCGTATGCACCTTACGCGTAGAAATAACCACACGACTAAAACCAAGCTCAAAAACAATGAAATATACGTAAAGTTTCAAACTTTTTGCCAAAAACTTAAACTTTAACACCAAATAACCTTTAAAGTACAAGAATCTTGAGTTTTAAAGTGTAAAAATGAAAGCTTTTTGCATATGAAAGTTTATAAACCGAAACCCACGCGTATACTTTTAGTATACTTTTAAGACTTCAAAAACAAAACCGTTTCACCCAACTATTTGGGGAATGATACCACTGTTAGGTCACCATGTTTGTAACACAAGCATCAATATGAAGAAATGAGATAGAAAGTGATCGGTTGAACAAATACAAACACACACGTATGAATATGAAAACCTTTAGGCGTAGAGAATGAAAGTAAATGAACAACCAACTCTCAAATGAGAGTTACAAAGGTATTTATAGGGAAGGAACTAGGGCAACACACTAGTTCCCTTCCTTTCCTTATTGGGCTTGAGCCAAGGCTTATGGGCTTTCTACATAAGCCTTGCCTTAAGTACTAACATAAAAGCCTAATTAAGCTAACTATTACATATTAATTACTAACACTTGTAATCTAGTTTAGGAGTGATTCCAACAATAACAGATGTTAGAAACGAATTTTAGGTTATTACAGTAATACAAGGAATAATAGTGTCTCGTCTATTTCTAAGAGTATATGCATGAATAACGAAGAGGAAGTAGAAGAACACCCTAGGAATTTACCACTTTCTAATAAAGAACATGTTTCATCTAGATGCAATGAATCTATCAAATCTACTACTTTGGATTATTGTAATGAATCTATTTACTTGGCGTGCAAGAATTTTTTTTTTGATAATGTGCATGATGAATGTGTTTCAAATTTTTGAATGCTAAGACTAAACAAAGAGTGTTCCAAAGGAACCAATACTAAAAGAAAAGGAAGTCTAGTTGACAATCTAGGTCATCTCGTGGTAATAAGATGACTAGTATTTGCATTAAGTGGGAACCAAGCTGTTAAAGTCTTTACACTTTTCTCACGTAGAGGAAAGAGAATTGCCATTAGTATTGAACTAGTGAAAACTTTCTATGATTGTGATGATATACTTACCTCTAACCATCAAGAACCAAATTCTACATAGTTTACTGAGTTGCTCCAAATAAGTGGGTGTTGTGTTGCATGACCTGGATGTTTTGCGGTTCCTTTCCCTAACACCCTCTAGCGCCCTCTACTGACTCTATGAAATTTTGAGTGCTTGAAATGTTCGTGGTTGTAGGGATATCCTGAGACCTAGATGTTTCTCATGAGACCACATAGGTTCTTTTTGGGAAAGTGACATGTGGAGGTTGACATGGTCGACTGCTGGATGCACCTCCCTTAAAGATTTCTTTGTGTGGTTTCTAAATGACTGGCGAGTCTCTTTTTGGGGTGTCTGTTGACTCTTCTCTGTGTGAAGAGAGTCATCCACTCAGATAGGCCTGAGTGGTGGTTAGATATGTCCGAAATTTAAGGGGTTTGTTTACCAGACATCTTTGGTTAAGAACTTGTGCGAAAAGGAAAAAAATCATGATTTTTGAGTGAGAAATGAGTGAAAAATAGGTGAAAGTTTTCGAGAAATGTGACAACTCGTATTTTCAGGTCATTTCTCAAATTTACTATTCATATCGGGAATTTACTATTCACCGGTTACTATTCAAAATTTTACTATTCATCATTTTCGGAGTCGAAGTAATATTCTGAGAACGTATTTCAAAAATTTACTATTCACGAAACACTATTCATTCCCGGAGAAAATCACAATTCATGAGTCACTATTCATTATTTTACGTAAACTAGGTTTACGAGTATCAAATTCGCGTAACCTTAGTGGTTTAGCTGCGAATTCATGAACAATCATCATAGACATTTCATATAGACTAGGTTTAGTCTACATATCATTAGCATCATTATCATCATATTAGTTCATGCATGGTTTTGCATTTTCATTAAACGTTTATTTCTTATTAAATAAACGCTATCGCAGCAATTAATTATTTTGAACATTTGATCCGATACTTCCAAAATTATTCCGATATATTTTTATACTCATATTAGGATTATACAAATAATATTATGAGTTTACGGTGTTTTAAATTTATTTTGTATATAAATTGTTATATTTATATAATTCTGACGATTTTCGTAAAACTACACGATAATTATTATTTCACTCAATTTTTGTAAGAAATGTATTTTTATAATTTTATGACTTCAATATATTTTATTTTGATCCGTTAAAATTTATTTTTAGCTAACGCTACCCTAAATGCTTAAATAAATCATCAAGTTACTAGTTATCCTTAAATAATTATACATTACACTACGTAAATATTTAATAAAAAAAATGTGCTAGCTAACACAAACACACACTTGTCGACAAAAAGGGTGAGTCACACACTATCAGGACTAAATATCTTTCACTTATATCTTATTATACTCCAATATACATACATACAACTAAATATCATTAAGTGTAAAAACCAAAAGTCTTTCTTCCTCTCTTCTCTACATACACGGCCAACCATAAGGATCAAGAAAGAGTTCACCAAAAATTTTCAAGTCAAGTTTATTACACTCTAGTTATACTCTTAGTTAAGGTTTTGAAATAAAAACCTAGGGTGTTAGGATTAAACCTTTGTTCACTTCACCTCATCAAGTTACTAGTAAGCATCTCATATTCATGTTCATCTTTCATATTTATTTTGTGTTCATTTCATCATATTTAAGAAAAACATGCAAGTCATAATGATGTTTATACCACTTTTAATGTTTTTAAGTGTTATATATATATTTATCATCCTATAATTACTCCTTGAAACATATCACTTTTGGTGATGTCTAGGAACCCATGACACCCTAAGAAGGTGTATGGTAGGATTAGAATAACCGAGTTGTTTTGAATTGGTTAGAATAGGTTTGGTGCGATAAAAACTCATTTCGACAAGTTTACTTAAGGAATGTCCATATTTTGAAATCTGGAATTTTCGACAAGTAGATAAAATTTTTGGCCTAGATATTTAGAAAATATACTTTAAAACGAAAACTTGGTCGCTTGAGCGGGTTAAAACGGAGTTATAACGAAGAAGATATGAATTTTTCAAGTTAGACAACGAAAACTATAAAATCCACGAAAATTCACATGTTACGTCCAATTTGTACGAGTCAAAATGAGGCTTAGGCGTTATGAAATGTCGACTTATCAAAAATATATTAGTATACTTTGATACGGCTAAGGATATATAAAAGCGTAGAAAGCGGACTTGTAACGATTAAATTACACGCGTTTACATAAAGTTGCCGTAACTATATTATATAAGAAAAACTAATATATTTCTATTAGACAAAATATTACGACCACGAAGGACCATGTTGAGGTCATTTTAACATGGATGTAGTACTTTTATAACATGATGTCTTCTAGTAAAAGTAAGTTCGCTAGCCTATTTTCCAAAATGTCCAACCGTTAGTCAAGCGGAGTTATATGAATAAAATATGGTCACTTAAACTTTGCGAAAACCATCCTTAAGCGATATTTTGGACACAAGTACCATACTTAACCTATATTTTTCTCCATGATCGAGACCTCTAGGATGAAAACTTAAATGCTAAAACTTTGAGATAATGATACAAGCTTCCCAAAACCGTTGAGTTTGTTTCCTAACACTGGCGTGCACCATTTTATGACTAGCTTTTGAGGCTATTTAGTCACTTTCATGAAATTTTCAATGACATTATTTCTGACGAAAAGTTATAATTTCATAATAAATCACTAAATGATTATCGTGGGATATCATTTCAACGTAAATACATGTAAAGTAATTTAAAATGGTCAAGACGTTATAAGATTATTTTTCTCGATAAGTATTATTTTCAAAAATTCACAAGTGGTATAGATATCATACAATGCATGCATAACATTACATCATAACTTATAATAGAACATATCATTCATAATAGGTCACGGTCAGAGGTTGCGCCTCATTTCAGTATTGTCATCATATCATCATAATTATTGCAACAGGTGAGTTTTCATAGCCCCGATTTATTCAAGTTTATAATTTATTTCAAACCTACGGGGGAGAATACATTGCACATCATTTTTATTACGATACCAAGTATATCAAATTCATTACATTGCTTAAGTTACTTCATTGCCAATTAAATGTCCCCATTTCACGAATCATGAACCGTTAATTCCGAAAGAAGCTGGGGTGGTGGATAGATCTATTGAGGTGACTCCTCCATCCGTGTTGGTAGTTCCAATGGTCAATGGATGCATTTCATTTCTTTATCATTATTGAGTTGTTTGGCAAAACACTCTGTTGAAGCGAACATCATGAATAGTCGACTTCGTGTCATGTGCTTATAGCAATTGTAACATTTTTATGTGACATATTTGTCATACATGGCCTATACTAGTGGTAGTCGTATAAAACGTTTACATAAACTCTATGAACTCACTCAACCTTTGTGTTGACACTTTTAGCAATGTATTTTCGGTAACTAAGGCATTCACTTCATGGCATGCATGAGGACTTATCATAGAGTCGCGGTGACGACGTCACACATGGATTTATACATTTTAAAACATCGTTTGACTTGTATCAAACTTATTTTCCGCACATGTTGATTTTCATTTGGGACCTATCTTTGTAACTCGAATGTTTTTAATATATCAAGCGATGTTTTTCAAACGACACTTTAGGTCGTTCAATATAACCTGATTGTGATGCTATGATTGACCCCGAAATTCTATTCACTGCAAAAGCAGTAATTTGGGGTGTTACAAGAAATTTGCGACTATTTCGTATCATGTCCCCACGGATGGAGCTATGTTTAAGTATGATATGTAAATCGGTTTAAAGAGATGGGATATGGATGGTTTTGTTGTTTGGTTTCCGTGTTGAATGGTAAAGACCCGATGAGATTGATGAATATCAAGAAGCTCAGGTAACACTTAAACAAAGACCATACTTTACTGCAGTGAAGCATTATTTGGCCATTTGTGTGAAACTTGTGAAGCTGTATGTGTTACCTTCTATTTATAGACAGACAAGTAGGGTTTAGAGATAAACCCTTGAGAGATGATCAACGGCTGTGAGGGAGCAATGTGTTGATCATCTAGAGAGCAGACAAGGAGGACATGTGGCCTCTCCTTGGCTCGTACAAATTGTTGCTTGTTGTGCGTTCTCACTGTACAGTGTCAGATGGTACATTTTAATCGTTAGTGACAGTCAGGGAGCGGTAGTACTGCATGTTCAGTATGGCCTAATGAGTTTTATAAAGCCTTACGCGGCCTGGGATTTAAGTCGGGCCATTATGTATTAGTGAGGCCATTAATATTGATCTTATTATCAACTTGTGTTTTGGATCTCGTCAACGACTTGTCTTTTTCTTTTCTTTCACCTTAATTAATAACTTGAAGTTGAATTAAATAAATTAGTTACTAGGTTACCAAAGATATTGAGTAAACAAAAAAAAAAAACATAAAACATGATGGTGGTTGAACTTTTTTTTTTTTTTTCGTACAAACACAGAAATAAAACTTTTAATAAAAAAGATTAAAAAAAAAAAGAAAATTGACTATCTTAGTCTCATGTGCATTTCACATTGGGAATTGAACGGTCAAAATTAACGAAAGTTAAGTCAAAAGACTATGAGTGTGATTCTTTGCAAAGTTAAGGACGGTAGATGCAATATAAAACTAGACGATAGATGCAAGTTTGGACAAACCACAAGGACGATCCGTGTAATTTACTCTTTTTTAAATTAGTAGCATGTTATCCACTTACCCAGACTCGATCCAGCATCCGCAATTGAAAAATATAAAGCAATCCTGACTCATCACCACCGTCTAAAC